>CANUEX010031818.1:0-89969 GCA_948099535.1 Jatropha multifida | reverse complement strand
TAAAATTATTCAACCAAATATTCTAAAATTAACAAACTAATTAATAAAAATTTAACTAAATAAATTCTAAAAAAATAAAATCAATACCCAATAATTGTCAAATTCCCAAAAAGTCCTTGAATCGGAGGAGGAGGAGATGGTTGTGGCCGGAAGCAAGCTGGGCTTGCTGCCGAGGTCGCTCGCGGAGGAGCAGATGGTGGCTGTGGCGCGATGCGAGGTGCTGCAGTTGCTGGAGTCGCGCAGAGAGGGAGACAGAGCAGAGCTGGGTCACAGCCGCGCGAGGAGGAGCTGCTGGAGCTCGCTGGAAATGGTGGCGCGACGAGTAGAGAGGAGGAGATGGTGGCCTGTGGTGGTCCGGCGGCGCTGCAGAGAGGGAGACAGAAACAGAACGACAGGGAGAGACAGAGAGAGGCAGGGAGCGGTGGGGAGAGAGGAGAAGGAAGAGAGAAGGCTGGAGCTGCTGTGGCGCGGTGGTTGGAGCTGTAGCGAGAGGAGGAGAGGCTGGAGGCAGTGGCTGGAGTGAGTGAGAGAGGAAGAGAGGGTGGTGTCGATCGAAGAAGAAGAAGAGAGAAATAAAAAGAAAAGAAAGAAAGAAAAAGAAAAAAGAAAAAAACAAAATAATAAAGTTTAAATTATTTAATAAAAACAAACCGTCCAAATAGATTGTCGGGGAGAAAAAAATAATAACGCACAATATTTTTCAAAAATATCTGATTCGGGTCTAATTTAAATTAATTCGGTCCAATAAAAAAAATAATGATTCAATTTTTATTCGATTAACGGTTATTCGATAAATTTTTTGGCGAACCAAAATGATTTTCGGTGCTGATAATATTACGTGGCGTAATATTATTGACTAATAATTTACAATTTAAATTTAAATAAAAATATTTCGAAATAAAAATTTCGGGTATTACATATTATAACCAAATAACAAAAATAGATTTTCTAAAAATAAATTTATTTTTCAGAAACAAATACAGAGCATATTTTCTGGCTTTTTTTTTTAATTAGAGACATATAATTGGTATTTACTAGTAGGATTTAAATCTTGACACCCATCTTAAATAATCTCATATATATTTAATTAAAATAAAGATAATATATTTTAAATATATTAATTAAATATTACTGATGTGAAATAAAGAGTAATTTAATTAAAATTAGAAAATTAGATTTTCGCTGTTGAGTTTTCTTGGTACGAGACTTGTCTGAGGATAGTTGAACAATGTAATAATTATGTACCAATTTATTGCTATTGTCCTTATTATTAATGCATCCATCTGCTTTTTCGGAAGAGTATTACCATCGTGTCTGAGGATACGCTTGACATGTAATGCCAACATATTTTTGTGGGGTGAAATTTTGTGTGTCTCCAAAGAAGAAGGCAACTTTAATTCTATGATTTTTCTACATATATCTCATGTTGAATTTCCAAAACTCTCCAGTTATTATTATAATTTAAAAAAAATTATAGTTTATTTATAAATTTATTGATATTTGTTAAATTAATATTTTTTAAGTCAAATTTGAATAGGTCATCGGCGACTTATTTATTTATTTATTTATAAAAATTGTCATTTTCAAAAATTCACTTACATATAGTTCTGAGACATAAAATAAATTGCTATTTAATATTATCATAAAACAAATTTCTTTTCATGTAGAGGACAAATTTTCAAATTGTAATAATTACTTCAAAAGCAATTTTATTTCCTTTTTTTTCTCACTTTTTTCAGAGCATAGTAATTGTGGGGCTGTTTTTTTTTTTTGGAAAGGTTAGCAAAATTTAAGGTAATGGGACATCTAATGCTCAACACACTCCTCGACATAGACAAAACTTTTCTTTTTGGTAAATGGAAAAGGAAAAATGTTGGATGGGAAAGAAAGTTGCATGATAGCATTGGGTAATTACTTTGGAAATTAGGTTTTGTTTCACTTATGTTTATTAAATTTTGTTAATGATTTTTTGCATGATTATAGTTAGTTACACTTCAATTTCATAGTAACAAAATTATTAAATTTTAATTTTAATTTTGCTAATAGCTTAACGAATAAAAACGCAATCAAACTTTGCAACTGCACGCTATTTTAATTTTTTTAATAGATACGTCTCGAAGTAAAATTTAAAATTTAATTGAATTAGCGTGCAATTCTAATAATATGTAAAGCTTAGAGTATTTTTACGTCCTAAAATGATTAATCAATTCTTTTTCTAATCTCTTTCTTCGAATGGAATGAAAATCAGCAAAGAAATAATTTTTTTAAAAAATATCACGTGTTATATTAAAATCTTTAAATGCATTATATATATTGGAAAATAGAATTTTTTGGTATTAAAAATTGAACTTCTTAAATTATGTTCTCACATGGTTTTTCCTTATTCATTTGAAATATTTATATTATAAGTTAGGCCATTTAAATATATGACCATAATTTTATATAGTTAAGACATTGTTTTTATCATGCATTCAAGCTTTTAAGTAATTAAAATTTAATTCTTACTCTTTTCGAAAAAAAAAATATTTCTTACGAAAACTTTGCTTAATGATCTATAGCAAGCCCACATTGAAATCAATATATGGGCTTATC
This sequence comes from Jatropha multifida, assembly GCA_948099535.1. Taxonomy (NCBI): domain Eukaryota; kingdom Viridiplantae; phylum Streptophyta; class Magnoliopsida; order Malpighiales; family Euphorbiaceae; genus Jatropha; species Jatropha multifida. The sequence goes on along the minus strand of CANUEX010031818.1, from coordinate 87,377 downwards.
TGGCCCAAAACAGTTATAACTTGAGCAGCAAAATATATTACCTCGTCATATCCAAACTATGTAAGTCGTGTACAGTAACAGTAGAATCCAAGACTAATAAAGATAACTTGGATAGTATTTTTTTTTTTTTGTCTTTTTTATAACTATGAGTACAAATAATTAAAAAAATAATCGTAAAATATAACTAAGTTATCCTAATCCAATTGAATTTGATTGTACTTCCATCTTGTAGGCATAAACGCTAATTGCATTGCAACCGAAAGACATATCCCGAAAGCAATCCCAATTGAGTTTGCTTCATATTTCCAAATTCCAATGGATGGCTTGGCATTTAAGGGAGCACAATCCCAATTTGATGCAACCAAAACAAGTTAACCTAAAATTGCTCTCCTTGAAAAATATTTTCTCAGTGTATATGTATATATTCACACTGTGAAACGATTGAGACTGACTAACAGATTGAGCATGTCGGGAGTTAAAGTCTGAAAAAACCGTTAGTTTAATTAGAATTTGTTAATAAGAGAATTGGAGAATTGAGTCTATGATAAATACTTTGCCGACTGCTGGAATACATTGTTAGCAATATTGTTATTTACTTCAGTTGGTGAGAGAATCATTTCACCTTGCTGTGAAATCACATTTCTAATTGATTTCCTATTTACACTTTTTAAAAATAATTTTTTAAATTTAAATTTTATATTTCCATAAAATATACCGAGATTTAAATATAGATATACTATTTTGAAAAATAAATTCATAATAATACATGTAATTGGGATAGTAATTCAATATTTGAGTATATTGAACAATTAGAAAAAAATAATATAAAACACAAAATAATAACGACAATTTTGTAAGTCTTGATAAAATTATCTAAATAAAAATTTGCACTACAAGAAATTTCAAGTTGAAATTACAATTGGACACTTAATAAAAACATAAAGCATTTAATTTTTGTTTAAAAAAAGGAGAACCTACTGGTATTTATTACACTGTAGTACAACACACATATTTCATCTGCCCAAACCGACCAGTCTTCTCCTTTAACTCCTCTTTTTTAAGTTGTTACCATCTTTATCAGACTCAGTGAGTTGCTGTCTCAGTAGCAACACTGTGTAAAACAATCGTCTCGACGGTAAGACCCGGCCCAAACCCGAATAGAACACCCCATTCAAGCCCTTCGCCGGTAGTAGCTTTCCCTTCTTCAATAGATTTCTTTCTCATTTCATCTAAAATGAATAATACACAAGCACTGGACATGTTCCCATACTCACTCAATATATGGCGGGATGCTTTCATTTTCTCTGGTTTTAAGCTTAGTTTAGCTTCAACCTGGTCAAGAATGGCTGGTCCACCAGGATGAGCAATCCAGAATATTGAGTTCCAGTCATTAATACCAATAGGAGTAAAAGCTTCAACTAAGCTTTTCTCTATATTTTTGGAAATTAACCCAGGAACGTCTTTTAATAAATGAAAAGTTAAACCCACTTCACGTAAATGTCCATCGATGGCGCCGTCGGAATCCGGCAAGATTGTTTGAGCTGCAGAAACAATCTCAAACAAAGGACGCTCAACGGAAGTATCAGGATCTGCACCGACAATCAGAGCACCAGCACCGTCACCAAACAAAGCTTGACCTACTAAAGAATCCAAATGAGTATCAGACGGACCGCGAAAAGTGACAGCCGTAATTTCCGAGCAAACAACAAGAACTCGGGCGCCTTTATTATTCTCCGCTAAGTCCTTAGCTAAACGGAGAACTGTGCCTCCGGCGAAACAGCCTTGTTGATACATCATGAATCTTTTTACGGATGGCCGGAGACCTAGCAGCTTTGTTAGTTGGTAATCACATCCCGGCATGTCTACGCCGGAAGTTGTGCAGAAAATAAGGTGAGTGATTTTGGACTTAGGCTGACCCCATTCTTTAATGGCTTTCGCTGCTGCTTCTTTTCCTAGCTTAGGTACTTCCACAACTACTATGTCTTGGCGAGCATCCAGGGATGGTTCCCAGTAAGCGCACATACTAGGGTTTTCTTTCAGGATTTCTTCGTTTAGGTACATGTAACGTTTCTTGATCATTGATTTGTCGCCTGTAAAATTTTTTTTTTGAAAAAGGTACATACGATTATAACAAGGATCACATGATTTACGTTATTCTACCAGAAGTAGTAAAGACTGGGAAAATTTACCAGGGTCCATAATACCCCCTTATGCACTGAGTAAATCAAATTAAGGATTTTTATTAAAACCATAGTATTTTTAATCATATATTTAATAGAAGTACAAAGTCGAGGAATTTTAAAAAAACTTTGTTCGATTCATAAGTATGACCCTGAATCTGGTCCCAAAAAGAATTCCCTAAAGACTAAAGACAATTAAGCAATCTATTGGAATTGCACGTGTGAAAAAAAAAACATTTATAAAATTGACCGTTATAAACCTAAAAGGAAATTAGTCCAAAAAAAGAAATTTATAAAGACCGACAATTACAAAACCTGAAATGTTGATTTACCAATCATAAAAAGTAAAGAGAAAGTGAAACATTGTTTCTTATTTTCAATTTTCTGGTGGAAATGTTATTTGGGAGATTCATAAGATTGATTTCCTAAGAAAGTGAAAAAAAATAATCGAAGTACCATTTTTGTCATTTACTATAATTACAATAGCAATTTATGTAAGTACCATGTTTTGTTAATACAATCGCAAATAATAATGACTTTGAGTATTTCTGTTTATAATCGTATCGAATATTAATTAATTAATTAATTATAAATGAAATTTTCATTTAAAGAAATAATAATAACATATAGACATTTGTTAAAATTGTACTCGCTCAAACTCGATTTAAGTTTGAACTCAAATTTCTCTCATATATTAATCTATAATAAAGAAAAAAAATTATAACTTACTATCGAGTTAAACTCAATTTTGATTTTAAATCGCTGAATTTATTAATTGAATTTAAATATACGACTTGACTCGTTTATAGTATTTATTTTTCTAAAACATTTAAGTAAAAGAGGAAGAATTTGCTTTTTTTTTAAGAACGATAAATGAGGGGGAGAAAGAAAGAAATGAAGTTAACGTACACATGCGCTTGAATTTTTCTTTCAACTCAGTCAAGTGGTCGCTTTTGGTGATCCTGAAGTAAAAATCAGGATAATCAGCTTGAATAACGCAGTTGGCCGGGCTGGCGGTGCCAATGGCGAGGACGGTGGCCGGACCTTCCGCACGCTGTGCCTTTCTGATTTGATCCACTGTGACGGCTGCCATTGCTGTGGAGTACGTGGAAGATGAGAAAGGGATACAAGTGATAGATCTCTATCTCTCTCCCAGTGTTGTGGAGAAATGGAGAGGTAATGGGTCAGTTATATATGAGAAAGGGGTAGGTTTCATGGACGATCGGCTCATGACCACGTGGCCATTAAGTTAGCTGACTAATCCGGTGGTAGATATATGGCACCCCATGCATATTTATTGTTGAATTTTAGGTAGCTTCAAGGGCTTTTTTTTTTTAAAAAAAAAGCATGCCTTATATATATATATATTTGAAATTATGGTTTTTTTAGAATATTGTTACTTGATAATACACAATCAAAATTTATAAATTATGTTATTTACTTTTAAAAATATTATTGGTAATCAGCCTTAACATTGAAAGAGTGATAAATATGATTTCTGAAAAATATATTTATTGAGTGAATCAAAAATCTTAATATTTTACGCTCTAAAAGATAAATTATACCTTTGGTTTAAAAAAATATTTATTTACTGTTTTGATGATTTTTTATGTTGTATTATCATTTTGATTATTAAAATTAAAATTAATATATAATTAGATGAAATGTATTGATTTTAATAATTTGAATTAATTTTTATACGTTTGTACTAAAGTTTATTTGAAAATTGTGTTTGACATGGTTGAATGGTGACCCTTAGATTTTGTAATTTCTTAATTTGTTCTCCTTTTATTTTTTCCAACTATTTTGTAGTGTTAGGTCCGCGTAAGTGTTTGTGATGGGCTTGTAAAATCATAAATGAAAAAGTAGATAGCAATAAGCATTTAGAAAAGGAAAGGAATCCTTTCAAAAATGGGAAAAAAAGTATTTATTCTATTTTGTTTTCAATACGCTACTTTCATATGGAAATAAATCTATTTTTGAGTCCTAAATTTGTTGAAATTTGTTTTTTTATCCCTTATTATTTAATGAAAGTCGTGAAGTTTACTGAGGTCTGAGATTTCCTTTTTCTATTTTTTTTAAACTTAGCAATTCATTAATAATAAAAATATAACTTCAATATATTATGATATTCTCATAGAAATAAATCCTAAATATATAATTATAACAGAAAATAATAATAAGTTATTTTTTACTGTTAGATAAAAAAAATGAAAAGGATGATCTGAATTGATAATGATAATTACTTTAGCTATAATAATAATATTACTTATGCACATACATATAAATTTTTTAAATCCCAAAAGTGATCTAAAATAGAATATATAGTAATATGGATTATCATCGACTTTCCATTAATGTATGGATATTTGATTTTTTTGAATTAAAATGAGAGATTAAACCGTATATATGGATAATTGATTTATAGCCACTTAAAAATAAAAACTACATTCAATAAAAGAATAATTATTTATTCAAATATGAAAATAATATATAAAAATAGTAAAAGCACCAAATAAATTAATATGCAACATTTATTTAAAAAATCATCATAAAACTTCTGTTTGTATAGTGATTCTGACTCAAGAAAAATAATACTTTTCCATTCCAATTATAATTCTAACAAAAATAAATTAACAAAGCAATTAAGAAAATTCATAGAACAAAGACAATGAAGGAAAAATAAAAATATCTGCATTCCATGTAAAAGACTCAAACCTAATACATTGATCATGCAAAATTCGGTTGGTCGTACCCCTTTCTAAGCTGGACCGTTTGATTTTAAGGTTACATGTTTAGGCCTACCAAAATTCTGAATTTTTCTCATGTTCGCTTGGCTTCTCCATGCTGTTGCTGCCAGTACTATAGCCTATTCTAGAATTTGCTTATAGTTTTTTGGTTTTCTCCTTCTTTATTTACCAAAAAAAAAAAAAAACAATTCTAAGATTTCGATAATGGTTGAATTCAATCGATGGCAGATAAAAGACTTATAATAAGATAGGAAGATAATTATTATTTTTATGCAATTCATCTAATTAAAAAATAGAAAATGGATTAGACCTAACGTATTCTCAAAAAGCTAGCTTTAGCTTTAGAGGAGGAGTACGAAGTTTGCAGGTAAACATGTCTCTGTGGGTGGCCCACTATTGAAGCAAGGTAGACTACCATTTTCTAAAAATTAACTTCAGGAGGATTATCTAATTCTGAAATATCATGGCGGGAAATATCATGGATTTTCAGAGTTACGTGCATACGCCTAACCTAAAATTCTGAAATTTTCTCAGAAGGCTTATAATAAGATAAGAAGATAGTCATTATTTTTCATTTTCCACTGCATTAGTCCTTTCTTTAGCTCACTAAATTGATAAAAATAATTGTGGACGAGAGGACTCGAACTCAGATATTTTTTTAATATCATAAAAAATAGTCATTTGATGCAAAGACAAATAAAAGTTTACGGCCCGTTTGAAATAAATGAATAATAATTGTAGAATTCATTTGTAAATGAATTCCAAATAAAATTCATTTGCAAAGAATTTATCTTGTTTGGTATGCTAAGATTTAAAATAAGGAATTCAATTGAATTTTATAAAATTACGTTTAGAATAAATTTTTAAATGGAAATTCATTTGTCTTTATTTTTTAAAATACCTTTGATATAATAATCTAATAAAAATAAATAATAACACCAATTTATATTTATTATATAAAATATCATAACTTGTTGTTTTTTTACTAAGATATAAATAATAAATTTCATATAAATAAATACACTCACATTCCACCCTACCTAATTAATTATATAAATATAATATATAAAATAATTATAACATTTATCATAATAATTATTTTTATTTTGTATAAAATGTCTCTATTCATAAAAAAAATGTGTAAAATGTCTTTTTCATATGACTAATTAATTTAGAAACTATAAAAATATTTGAGAAGGTTATTATTATTATTAATTATACTTGAAAACAGTAGTATATAAGATAAAAATTGTAGTTTTGCACTAATAATTGTAGAGTTCAAAAAAAGGGAAAGAAAGGAAATAATTCGGTCCATAGAAGGGTAGTTTTATCGAATAAAATTTAATAGTTTATTATTATAATCAAGTTTGATAAAATAAATAAGTAAAAAAATTAAAAAATTGAATTTGTAGAAAAAAAGAATAGTTTTGTCAAAAAAAACTAAAGTGTTTAATTTTGTAGAATTCATTTGAAAATTCTATCAATTTTTATAAAATTTCATAGAATTGAATTCTTAAAATTAAAATCTAAATTTTTTTTCATTTTAAATACAAAATATGAGTTTCTAAATGAATTCCATAAAATTTAATGGAATTCGTTTATTTCAAATTGGTTCTTAGAAAATATAGAATTTTGAACTTTTTTAGAAGAATGACTGAGTTGTTTAATAGTTTGGAATACCAGAAAACTTCAACGAATGACAAAACTAACCATCACATCTCTTTCAAATTTGTCCCTGAATAGTAAATGTCACACACAATTCACGAGTGACAAGTGGGTCTGGATGCTTACATGTACTGAGAATCCATACATTCAGCCAATCAAAAAATACAATATCAATATTACTTTTAATTAGTATTAGTTTTGGTTTTTAATTAAAAAAAAGAAAAAAGAAAAAAAAGTTCAAATTTGGACATTTTATAGTCAGATTGAATTATTAGCTCTTCAGCGTGTCCAATGCATTTGGGAGTAAAGGGGGAATAGTATTAACAAAAATTTGAGCCACAGGTTAATGTCTGAAAGAAATTAATGCGTAGCTCAACCAACTGAATTAATGAGAATTGGCAGTTATGGGGAAAGCTTGGATGTATCGGCCTACCTAACCCCGCTTCTTCTTTTTCTTCTTTGGGTTGTTCATGTTCACGTTCACGTTCACGTTCATGTCCCTCCTTATCATTCACACCTAACCGCTCCCCATTCCCTTCTCTTCTACCAGTCATTTTGGCCCACAAAATACACCATTCCCACATAGCAGCCATCCATTTCCAGTACAACTTTTCCAACTTCTTTCATGGTCCCGGTTTCTATTTGTAATAGAGGGAACCAAACTAAAATTTTGATTTGGAAATTGAACCTCGTGCTAACAGTTGATTTGGCCAAAACTGAATCAAATCGATTCAAATTAACTAAACTGAAATTTTATACAGTGAAAAAAATCAATTTGATGGCTTTTTTAAAACGAGCCAAATTGGATTGAACCAATTTATTTTGGTTTGATTTGATTTTTCAAGTTGTGATTTGGCTCAAAAATTACTTTTGATTCAAAATAATCAAAATAACTATGGAAAACAACAAAATATTTGAATTTAGATTTGATTTAATAAATATATTCGATTCTATTTTTCCATTTATACAAAAATTGAACAAAACAAAAATCTGAATCTTCAAATCAAACATCAACTAAGAAAGTGCAAGAGAAAATAACCTCAATTTGATATTATAGCTATTTTTATAATTATCATTTGTTGCTTTTTACAATCTTTCACTTGAAACATAAACTTGTATTCACATGATTTCAGACAATCTTTGTTTTGCCGTGTTGCTAAAGTTCAGAGCCAAGCATCCCTCCTGCATGAGCAAAACACTTAAAACACAAATTAACAATCATCCAAACCAAGCAGCTCCAACTGTATATAAACATTGAGATTTTTTCAAGTTGAAGCTCAAAGCATTCTTGAAGTTGAAAAGGCCATAATGAATCGTTTCATTCTTGCAATGTTGCTGCTGATATGCATAGGAGCAGGACAGGTTCAGGGACAGAAAGGACTTGCAAAATGCCTGTCAACTTGTGGGGAAAGTATTCTAAAATGTGCACTCGGTTGTGCACCAACAGGAACGCCACAGTTGGCCAAGTGCATCCTCAAGTGTGGTGTTGCCAACTTCTCATGCATGGAAAAATGTGTTGGATCACCTGTTAGACCGAAGCCGCCGCACCCGCCCCCGCCCCCGCCCCCGCCGCCACCACCTCTATTACCTGTGCGTTGACAATCTGGCACCTGCAAGTGTCACGATACATAATAATGTGGCAGTGTTATACTGCCAGCCCAAAAATAAAGGTTAACAGGCCACCTGCAGCGTAATTGCAACCTAATAGAAACTTGCTGTGTATGAACGCTATTGTTGATTTGTAATGAAAAAAAAATAATAGAAAACTTGAACTTGATTTGATTAATAGACAATATCTGAAACAAGATTCTGCAGCAGAAGCTGAACAGGTATTTTTTCAGGGTAAATACATGATTATCAGTACATTACATCGCGGGATATACAGTTTCATGCCTAGTTTTGTTGCCCTCGCCTCTTCTTTTCCTCAATACCAGATTGAGCAAATCTACATCGAAGAACATCTAGCACATCTTCCATTTTTACGTCTTTAATTGCCAGCAGAACCAAGGAATGGTACAACACATCTCCCATCTCTGAAGCCGTACGTGCACTATGCTCGTTCTCCTCTATTGTTCGGCATAATTCATCTGCCTCTTCCCTACAAATTACAATGCTGGTAAAGATCTAATGTTGAAGAAGCTCATATAACCCTTCTCATAAAATAAAAGCAATATAACCTAAATTGAGGAAATCTCAAACGATATTAATCGTAGAACTAAAAAGAAAAACCAGAACCTAATGCAGTAAGGGGAATAAGAGAAGGATAAGTCAAACTAAACACAAGACTCCATAGGCATACGTTTTTTCTCTTTTTGTATTTCTTTAAAGGTAGGAATCGACTAAAATAAAATAAGCAAGAAATAGCCTACTAGATTTTTTTTTGAAAGGGAGGAATTGATAAAAATAAAGTAAAAAAGAAATTTTGCCTACGAAGCTTTCTTTTACAATAGGAACTATGTCAGAACCTTTACAAATCAATTCTAGTCAAGCAGGTCACTTACCGGATTTTTGAACACAGTAAGTTGCGATCAAGTAGTAATCGCTTAGTCCAAGAGGGTTTTCCATCTTCTGGCACTACTAATTCTGCTTTACGCCGAGAAATTGTTGACTCTAATGAATACAGAGTGGTTGATGCCAACCTATTTCCCTCCACCTGTAACAGATAATGAAGTTTGCTTAGAAAACCATAAATTGACAATTTTTCAGAAAATGCAAAATTAAGGCATGGATAACCACTTCAAGTGAAATGAGAACAGTGAACCTGTTTATTTTCAAGAAAATCAGTAACTGATGTATAATAGCAAGTTTCTGACCCAGTGTGGCAGGTAGGTCCATCAGGCTTCCCAAGGTAAATTATCTGCAAGAGAACTAAATTAAATAAATATAAAGCAGAATTGACAAAGAATACTTCATAAGTTTTGGCTATATGTTGTTCAAAACATACAGAGTCACGATCACAATCAAGAAAGATGTCATGGACATTGATGAAATTCTTGGAGGTTTCTCCCTTTGTCCACAATGTTGACCGTGACCGACTGTAAAATGTCGCCTTTCGAGAGGAAATGGTTGTAGCAAGTGCATCCCTGTTCACAAACCCTTGCATTAATATGGCTCCTGTGTCAATATTTTGAGCAATAGCCACTGCCAAACCTCCGTCATCCCATTTTACACTGTCTAACAATGTTTCAACCTAAAATTGGACAGTTAGTCAACTCCAGCTTATGCTTATAGGCATATTAAAACTTAAGGAGATGCAACACCTAGAAGGATGGCAATGTATTACAATGTATGATTCAATTATTTAAAATGTTCAATTTATCGGCAAAGAAATAACAAGAAGCAACCAGGGGCTAATTTGCAAAACATGAATAATTAATTCATAAACATCCCATGACTGAAACAAAGAACTGTTAGTTTAAACGTATTGAGAATTGTTTTAAAAGAATAATCCCACAGTGAAAAGATAAAAAAAAAGCACAGTATTGATGTGACCTTCAGAACTAAAAGTGACAGAAAGGCAATCTTCTTGAAAGATAAAAACAAATTGGCTTCGCCATCTTATTCTGTGAGTCCAAGTGAATCATACACTACTTTAAGCACATATACACAACATTGCAATCAGCATAATTAAACCATCAATTCAAACAAAAACAAGCAAGAATGACAAGTACATTATTAGACAAGTAAACAAGCACACGCATTTTGGGGGAGAAGGGCAGGAGGAAATGTATAGACCAGATGTAGCTCATATAATAATTAACAAAGTATTACTGGCCAACGATAGACACCTTCAAAAGAAGGGAAATAGAAAAATGGAAAACCCATGTATCATATTTGCTTTCCTCCCTTTTATTTTCCAGACATGTAACGATCCCTACTGCAAAAGACACAGGTAGACATCTGACTATGTCTTGAGTGGTGTACTGTACATAGATTGATTGTGCTCAAGCAAATATATGCAAATGCAAAACATATCAACTAGAAATGTAGAGTCCAGATGTAGCTCAAATAATAATTAAACCAATATTATCGGGCAACGATGGTCACTTAAAGAGATGGTTAAAAGAAAAACGGGATACCCATAAATCAAATTTCCTTATCTTCCCTCGATTTTCCAGACGTGTAACAATCCCTACCACAAAAGACACAGCTAGACATCTGACTATGCCTGATTGAATAACGCCAGTCCCCACATACATAACGCACGAAGTCCTGAGTGGTGTAGTATACAGAGACCAATTGTGCTCAAGCAAATATATGCTAATAAAAATCAAATCAAGAGATGTAGAGTCCAGATGTAGCTCAAATAATAATTAAATCAATATTATTGGGCAACGATGGACACTTACAAAAGATGGTTAAAAGAAAAACTGGAACCCATTAATCAAATTTCCTCTCTTTATTTGATTTTCCAGACATGTAACAATCCCTACCACTACCACAAAGACACAGGTAGACATCTGACTATGTCTGATTGAATCAACCAAGTCCCTACATACATATTGCATGAAGACTTGAGTAGTATAGTGTACACAGATTGATTATGCTCAAGCAAATATATGCAATGCAAAACAAATCAATGAGAGAGATGTAGAGTCCAGATGTAGCTCAAATAATAATTAAACCAGTATTATTGGGCAACGATGGACACTTACAAGAGATGGTTAAACGAAAAACGGGAAACCCATAAATCAAATTTCCACTCTTTCTCTGATTTTCCAGACATGTAACAATCCCTACCACAATAATACACAGTAGGCATCTGACTATGTCTGGTATAAAATCATGGCAATCAAACCCCCTTCCCAGCCAATCTTCAGTGAAAAAGCATTTTTTTTACTACACTAACAATTCGACCTTTAAGAGACAATCAACAAAATCGCAGAAAATGAAGTTAATTTGTGCATTTAGTTACCTTAGATTCAATAGAGAGATCTTTATCAGATTTCTTTACATAAGCCAAAATTAAACGAGAGTTCTTTCTCTTATTGGCATTGTCTCCTCCGAAATCAATATGAGGAAAGAAGGCACAGCTTCTTGAGGAAAAGCTTAGAGATTGAATACAGTGTAAAGATGAAGCCGCCATTGCAAGCGCAGAAAAGCAGATGCTCCTCCTCTAAGCTCTTTCTCTCATCCTGCAACAAACCAAAAAGATGCGACATTATAGTTTAATCAATGGAAGCAAATTGGATCTCCATATATGAAGCTTAAATGAATATTACCTCTCTATTTAGAAAACGACCTTAAGCCTTTGAATCAATGACCGCGGCGTCTATCTTCTCTCTCCAGTGGCATTGCAGTGTTAGGGTTTTAAAGAGGAAAATTGTTCATAAAAATACCAAAAAACGAGGGATATTAGTAGAGTCACTCGCGGGTGACGTAGTCCAAGTGACTGCCAATGAAATGAAATTATGATTGCGTAACTCGGAAGCCGTTCGATGAAAAATAATAACATAGATCACTTTCTATCTTGCCCAAACTTGGAACTTCCACTTTTGGGTTTTCCCGGCGAAAATGATGGACTGTGAAGCAATTAACACATTTCAATCAACCTCGCCCCCACTGCCATCGCCGCCGCGGATCAATGTGTCTGTAACAAAATAGCAAACCCGGCAGATAGATGCCTCGGTTGCGGAGAATGTGGACACTGGAGAATGGATTGCCCTAATAAATAGCAAAGAAATGACACCCTTCTAGTCCTAACTTAGTTTCCTCAAGCTCCTCACCTGATGATTATGACGCAGTGGTTACATGTCCTTGCGGTCGAGGCAAGTGTCGCATTCGCACCTCTAAAACAAAGAATAGTCCTTGTGGTGCTGAGACTTGTAGACTGACTAGATATTTCACTGGCCCGGATAGAGGAAGATGGTACTTTGCTTACCGGGTTAAGAAAGTATGTGTTTGAATTCATTTCCATATTTATTTTTGTCCTAATTGGGTATGGTAATGGAGGAATTTGCTTGAAATAATTGATTACGTTGATTGAAGAATTCTTGCTGTGCTATCCTTTGTTGATCTCTATTGCTAGATCAAAAACTTGACATCTCTGTCTGCAGGTAGCTCAGCGAAGAAGCAAGCATTTTTTAGTTGTTTGAAATGTAACTGTTTTGATAGTATTTTTACTTTGCAATTTGCATTCTCTCTTGGTGTGCTGGCAAGTGAAAATGAAGAACTTTTTTTGCTTTTTTCATATGCTTTGTGTTTGTTGGCTTGTTTCTGACTTCTGAACCAGGCAATAAGCAACTCATCAGTTGTATATGTATGCCTACATGTACCGATTGCACTGATTGCATGTCTGTCATAACAAGTTTTCTTCTTTATTTTCACCCCAAGAAAAAAGGGTCGTCTTCAGTTCATGTAATATGCATGGAAGACAACTAAAGAAAGCTTCTTTTTTCCCATGAAAATATATAATTCAGTTATCCATTTGTTTATTTCATCTTTTTGGGGTAGATTAAGGTAATATGATGTCTTTTGGTTTAAGTTTTTGTAAAATTTGTAATTTGGTTTGTGCAATTTATTACGAAATTGCATGTTGTCATGTGTCTGTAAAAATCTCATCGAAGAACCCCTTTGTTCTTTTCCACTTTCTTAGATATGACAACTGCTAGTAGGACAACTGACATTTGAAATATGTTCATCTAACTAACATTGGGAATTTGGATTCATCTCCGAGTTGGAGTAATGAATCATGTATCTATGATCTCATAATTAAATGTGCTTTAGCTGTTTATCTTTGCCCTGATGATATTTGAGTTTGATGTAGAGCCAAAGAGCTTGTTCATTTTTCCAGTGGGCTGATTTTGAAGTAAATACCATGATGGAGAGGTGTGTAGGCGGACGGGAGGGCCACACATCTCTTCGGTTCAGCAATGTAAATAATGATCTGGAGAATAAAGAAGTCACGGAAACTGTTGGAAATATTGACTCGGAGAAGAAAGAAGACGCTTTCTAGATAGAGGCGCCACGTGCAGAGCAAGTTTCAGAAAGTTCAGCTAATACTATAACAGATGTGGCCCCTCTAACTAATGTGGCGGGTGGTACTCATAGGAATCTGGAGACGAGGATATTGACTTCTTCTCAAATATTACTCGTGTTACCCCCATGCTTCTTGGAGAAGAAGTGGACGAGATCATTCCATTTTCAGGGGCTGTTTCAAATATTGATATCAGGGTAGTTGAAATTTTGGACAATCTTCGGTACCTTGCTAATTATGAATCAAACTTTACCTCTGATGAGAGGTTATCCTCGAGATTTTATAAAGACATTGAATACCTTTGTCGGAATGCAAAAGGTAAACAAGTTGATCAAAGAGGCCTTGAAGCGATAACTGTGATGGCTCGAGACTTCCCTCTTTTCCAAAGCGATATCACAGCTGCAATTAGTTTTTCCTTTCGGCTAGATGAAAAGCGTTTGGTAGCTAAGCACTGAGAAGCCTCTTTACGCAAGGTTCAGGTTGCCGGCATGTTAAAAGCGAAGGAAAAGAATGCCCCTGCTTATTAAAATTGAAGAAAATGGAAAAACTTCATTCTAGTTTTTCATTGATAGAAGTTGGAGTTTATATATATAGAATTAGATGCTGGAAGCTTGTAGAAGCTTCAAGAGGAAAAAGAAAATATGTAATCCTAGTCATCAATTAGTTACAACAGCTTATCTCACAAACTCAACGGTTAATGCTATTGGCATTCCTTTTCTTCAAAGAAGATTTTAACTTGGCACGATCATGAAGAAAAAGGAGAAATAATAACAATAATGAATATTGTTCATTTTCTGGCTGCGCATTGGATTCTAATATCCCCCCTCCTTGCGCGTAAGCTGGAGAGTGGATGCTGCATTCCTAGCTTGAAGATTAAGGAGGAAAAAATTGATGGAGATAGAGCTTTAATTTAGATATCTGCAAGCTGAAGATGAGTAGAGATGGGAAGCAGATGAATCAAACCACTAAGAAGCTTTTCTCGCGCTAGGTGACAACCCAATTCTATGTGTTTAGCGCACTCATGAAAAGTGGGATTAACAGCACTAGAAAAAGCACTTTGATTATCGCAATAGATGCTAATTGGACTATCATGTGTTACATGAAGATCATGAAGTAAGAACTTAATCCACTACACTTCACATGATGTTGCAGCAAGAGCCCTGTACTTTGCCTCTGATGAAGATCGGGAAACCGTAGTTTTGTTTCTTAAAGCGCCGATTGATCAATGAAACCCAAGATAAACAACATACCTCATTGATTTGTATGAATCAGGGCAACCAACCCAGTTAGAGTCACTAAAAGCTCGAAGAATAGGTTTGGAACTTAAGGGAAAGAAAAGACCAAAGGCTAGATCTTTCTTGATGTACCTGAGAATGCGATGGACAACTTGTTCATGAGCAATGGTAGGAGCTGGCAAGTACTGACTCAATTGATTAACAGAGTAAGTAATGTCGGGTCTGGTTGTTGTGAGATATTGCAATTTACCAATTAACTTGTGATATCCACATATATCAAGCAATGGTTCATCAGAGGAGCGACTCAATTTGGAATTATAGTCCATTGGAGTTCGAGATGGTTTAGCAGTAAGATAACCTATCTCCTCAAGTAACTCTAGTGCATATTAGTGTTGGCACAAATGAATCCCTTTGCCTGATCTGGCAATTTCCAAGCCAAGGAAGAATTTTAAGCTACCAAGATCTTTAATGCAAAATTGAGCATCCAATAATTGTTTTACTCTGTTGATCTCAGTTAAGTCATTGCCTGCAAGCATTATATCATCAACATAGATGAGTAGTGCAATAAGTGAGCTTTAACAGCTATGAACAAAGAGAGAATAGTCAGAGTAAGATTGTGTGTAGCCATTTTGAATGAAAAACTGAGCGAGCTTAAAAACCATTGTCGGCTAGCCTGTTTTAATCTATATAAACTCTTTTTGAGCTTGCAAACTAGAGAGGGATCAACATTTAAACTAGGAGGAGGGGTCATGTAGATTTTCTCCTTTAAATCTCCATGTAAGAATGCGTTATTTACATCTAACTGATATAAAAACCAATTATTTATTGAAGAGAGTGCCAAAAGTAACCTGATTGTTGTCATTTTGGCCACATGAGAGAATGTGTCCAAATAATCCAACCTTTCCACTTGTGTGTACCCATTAGCCACAAGTCTAGCCTTGTACCTCTAAATGGTACAATCAGACTTTAATTTGACCTTACATACCCATTTGCATCCTATGGGTGTCTTATGAGATGTTGAGGGAACAAGAGTCCAAGTGTTATTTGTCTGCAGTGCCTCTAATTCTGCATCCATGGCACTTCTCCACTCTTCAAACTGAACAACCTGTTTGCAAGTTTTCGGTTCAGGTATAGAATAGATGCTAAGTAAGTAATGAGCATGGCGAGGGGATAAAAAAGAATAGGATAAGACATTAGAAATAGGGTATTTGGTTGGAGAATGGGAAATAGGCTGAGAATGCAGTAGATTACAATAATAGTCCGCTAAGTAAGAAGGGGCTTTTCTGACTTGTTAAAAGCTTTATTTTGATTTCCCATATTTATTTCAACGTCATTTTATTTTGCCTTAAATTTTCTCAAACGTTACACTACTTTTCTATATTTTGAAAAGCACGAAAACACATTTTGCTCTCTTCTTCTTTCTTTGTTGGGTTCTATTGTTTTCTACTGCTCCTAACTTTTTATTTTAGAATAAAAGAGCTTGTTTGAATCCTACCAGGTAAACGAGTGAATTATCCTTAAAGACAGTGTTCTTTACACACACCTCAAGTTATACCAATAATAGCCTTCTCTCATTTTTTTTTTATTATTATCAACAAACTCAACACAATAAAAGCTTGCTCCAGCTCATTAAGGGGAGCTCAAGTTGACTCATTAGTTCGAGAGCCCGATGTATCAAGCCAACTCACGAGTTAACTTAATAACCAAGATTAATTAACTTACATCAAAACAACGTCTTCTTAGTTTGATTAGTGTGGTCTTACTGGTAGACATGTAGCTTTGAGTAAGATGTGCTTGTTTATAGTTATATGGGTCAAGCTCAAGCTTGTTATTTTAAATGAGTCAATTTCAACTTGAATTTTCAAGTTGAAACTTATTTTTTTAAGTTTGAGTTCCGATTGGCTTGTTTACGGCCCTAAAATCAGTGGCAGGTTAAAAAATATTAATAAAAATAAGAAAAAATTAAAAATATATTTGACTCAAATGGAAAAAGGTAATTTAATTCATAATATATTATTTATTGGGCAATAATATTTTTTTGGCAATTTCTATTTCACCATAAAAGAAAAATATACTTCGTGCCACAAAAATCAGCTTGAATTTCATAGATTATGCTTGCCTAATATAAATGATATTTTTTACTTAAACCTTTTAATTTGGCTTAATTAATTATTTATTTTAAAATTGGATTGAAGAGTATCCATGGTTGAATTTGTTAATAACAATATACGTTTAAATCGACGGTGAAAATTTTTCCAAAAAAATAATGTAAAAAGATTAAAAATAAATCTGTTATGAAAATAAAATTTTTACAACTATAAAAGTGAAAATATATAATTTAAAAATAAATAAAAAAAGAAAGTAAATTTAAAAAAAAAAAAATTCTTAAGTGAATAATTTGAAATTCTGAAGTGTTTTCTTTGATTTCGTACACAAGTGGTATATAGTATATTAGAATATGGGAGATAAAAGTAGAGTCACTTGCCGTTGATATAATCCAAGCAACTGCCAATGACAGGAAAGCTTACCTAGGAAGCCGTTTCACTCAACGCCACTCTGAGACTGATCACTTTTCTCTCTCTCTGCTCAAACTTTTACTTCACTCTTTTCTTTTTGTTTTTTCCGGCCAAAATGATGGATTGTGAAACTAGTAACCCATTTCACTCAACCTCACCGCCACCTTCATCACCGACACAGCCATTGACACCGCCAATCTCTGTGTCTGTATCTCCTCAGAGAAACCCCGCAGATAGATGCTTCGGTTGTGGAGAATGTGGACACTGGATAATGGAATGCCCTAATAAAATAGCAAAGAAATCACACCCTTCTAGTCCTAACTTAACCTCCTCAAGCCCTTCGCCTGATACTTGTGATGTACTACTGATTCGGTGTCCTTGTGGTCGAGGCAAGTGTCGCATCCTCACCTCTTATACATCAAAAAATCCTAAAAGGAGGTTCTACGCTTGTCCTGTTGATAAATCATCGGTTAGTCTTTCTTTTTTTGGTTGGTAGCTACTGAAAGAATTTATAGTTGTAGTGTAAATTAGGTTGATATAAGTTTGTTTTGTTAATTTTAAGCAATTTTTATTCAGGGAAGTTGTGGCTTTTTTAAATGGTGTGATGAATTAAGCATTACACCTCCTATTTGTCCTTGTGGTGCTGGGTTTTGTAGTCTGAATAGAGATTCCAGTAGCCCGTACGAAGAAAAATGGTACTTTGCTTGCCGGATTAAGAAAGTATGTTCTTTTGATTTCATTTTTTTATTTATTTTTTGTCATAATCCTGTATTTGATTTTCTTCAGTAATTGATTTAAGATGGTAGTTGCTAGGTATGACAAAGAAGAATTTTGCTTGACATATTGGTTGAAGAATTCTTCTTGAAGTAACTGTTTTTGCGTTCCTCCTTTTGATCTGTACTCGACCCATCTCTGTTTGCAGCCATTTCCGAAAAGGCTTATTTTGTGTTATTTGAAATCTAATTGCTTATCTTGGTATGCTGGCAAGTGGAAATAAAGAATCTTTTTCTGATTTTTCGGTTTTCATATATTTTATGTTGTTGGTTGTGTCCCGACTCCTGAACCAGGGCCATAAGCAATTCAGGTGACTCGTTTGTTTATTTCATTTTTGGGGTGAAGTATGCAATATTTATATTCTTTGGTTTAAGTTTTTATAAAATTGGTGACTTGGTTTGTGCAAGTTATAATGAAGTTGAACGTTGTCGTGTTTGTAAAAATCTCTTCCAAGAACCTCTTAAGCCTGTGTCTGTTCTTTCCACTTTCTTTGATATTACAACTGCTAGTAGGTAGGACAACCGACATTTGAAATAGGTTCATCACACATTAGGAAATTGAATTGATCTCTGAGTCATATACACTTATCTGTGATCTTATAATTAAGTGTTCTAGGTGTTTATGTTCACATAAGATTGACTGTGATGCAGAGCCATGGAGCTTGTCCATTTGTCCATTTTGTTGATTCTGAAGTAAATGATATGATGAAGAGGTACGTTGGTGGAAGGAGGGGGTGCACATCTCTTCAGTTCAACAATGTAAATAGTGACCTGGAGAAGAAAGAAGTTACAGTTGCTTCTGTGATTGAAGTTGCTGGAGATATTGACTCAGATAAAAAACAAGACTCTTCTGAGATAGGATTGCCAGTTATTGTTGCAGCTAGAGAGCAAGATGAAGCCCCCTGTGAGGACCAAGTCATGCAAGGGGCAGAATCCCAGGATCCGGTGGCTGGGAATACACTTGAAGTGTTCCATCAAACTCGAATGTTGCAATCAGAGAGTCACCGCTTGAAAGAGTTATGGAAGCGAATTTCTGCTTCAGGGAATATGATAACTGGAGGTGTGAATTTTTCTTGATTTTTTTTTTTTTGTTCTTTTTCGGGTTTTGTGGGTAAGGAGTTGTGGATGTGAGGCCTATTGATGTTAGTTTTATTTTATCATTTCAATTATTATTGGTTACTATTAACCATTTCACAATATTGAGGTTATATTTCTTTTTTCTTCTTGGTGGTTCGTAGATGTTATATATCAAATTTCAGGTCTCCGTGTATCTGGTTGGTTGGGTCGATTTGCTTTTCCTCCGTCGCAGTATCCAAAAGATTCTCCCGTCATGCCTATCTTTTGTTGTGAGCATGGCTCAATCCATTTTTTTGTTTACTTTCTTTACTCATATCATGGGTTTTTGAGTCTTTTGACGCACTCATCTTTTGCAGATGTTTTCCCTTCATTTGACGCTGTTACAATCCCGGAAGATGTGGATATATCGGATACTGAAGGCTCATTTCTCTTACCACATAGTACCTCAAATGCTGAAACTGACATGCAAACTACTGGACAGAATGTTCAAGAGCCTTCAAATGGTAAAATTGACATGCAAGCTGCTGGACCGAATGTTCAAGAGCCTTCAGGGCTCAAAGATTCTGCTGTTACAATACAGAATGGCAATGGCATATCAAAGTCAGTCTTAAACTCATATGGGCAAGCTCTCCTAAATATTCTGGAGTCTATGAATCCACCCAATCACAAAGCAATGGTAAAACTGGCAGAAGATACTTTTAACATCTTCAAGAATCTGTCAATTCAATGTGATCCTTTTGTTGTGGGTGTAAAAGAATACATTCAAAATGTAGCGAAACTCCCTTCAATTGAAAAGTCTATGCCTAAAGGCCTCTCCTCTCAAGAACTAAGTAAGCTGTACGACACTGAGAAATTGCAATTCAACAATGTTTCTCGCCTCCATACTGAGGCCGTGGCTGCTTATGAGGCTTCAAATAATCACCTCCAGTCACTTCAGGAAGAACTTTCCTGTGTCAAGGCTAGGCTTCTTGAGCTTGAGAAACTGTTGTGTTCTTGTGAGAGTGAAACATCTGCACTCAAATCACATCTTGATGAAGTTGCCAAGGATATGTTGGAGTCAGAGAGAAGCATGGAGGCTGCATCAAATGAAATGGTGGAAGCTCTAAAACTGGAACAGCAGAAAGAGTCTGTGCTTGATGCAGCAAGGGCTGCAATGGAAACTGCGAGGATTTGTATCGAACAGTGAAAAATAACACTCAGTGTTATGAAAAACTAGACAATCTTAGTTACTGTATTTGTAAAATAAGTATATGTTCTACTCAGAAGCTGTACTTAGGTTCATAACCTTACTAGCTTCTATGTAAAAATATGTTAAATATAATAATCTTCTAGGAATAAATTTCAATTTGATCCCTGAACTTATTTAGCAAGATAAAAAAGGTCAAACTTGATTTTTTTTTACTAATTTAGCCCTTATATTTATATAAAATGAATAAAAAGATTTGATTTTACTTTTTAGGTCAATTTAATTTTTGAATTTATTTTGATTTTTAAAAATTAATAATTGATTTTAATTTAATATGATTGATTTTTTTTTGTTTTATACTGAGAACGTTTGCATTAAATCTTTTAAACACTAATAAATATAAATTTAAAATTCATAAAAATATTATTTCTTGTAATATAATAAATTTATAAAATATGCTTCATAATTTTAATTTATTCAATATAAAAAATGCATAAATTTCATAAGTAATTACTAAGTAATAGAGGTTAATTTAAAATGTTAAAATTAATATATATTTATAAATTCAAAACCATCAATCAAGCTAAGAAGAGATGCAATATATTTCATATTTTAATTTTTTATATTTTATAATTAATTAATTTTTAATAAATTAATCAGTTTAATCCCAATTACAATTTTCATAAATATCTATATAATGATTGACATTATAAATGCAATGAAAAATTAAAAGTTAAATTGATTCAAAATGTCAAATATGATTTTTTTTAATCATTTTAAATAAGTTCAGGGATTAAATTAGTTAAAAAATTGAAATTAAATTTTTTTTAATTATTTTATATAAATTTAAAAATTAAATTGTTCCAAAATGTCAAATTTGACCTTTTACCCGCTAAACAAATTTAGTAATTAAATTGAGATTTATTCCGATCTTCTAGCTTGGAAATTTCAGATTAGGTGCATGCCTCTCTTCCTACAAACAATGCAGTTGGGACATATTTAAGGCTGTTAGTAGTATTTTTGGAAAAGATACCGAGTGGACTGGAATCATGCCGAGTTAACTCGAGAAATTGACACGAGAATCTTTTATGGCTATCACTGGCTGGTAGGGTGAGAATATTTTGGAAAAAAATGGTAAACCCAGCCGGTTCAAATTAATTCTATTTTTTCATTCGGTTATTTGGTCTTAGATTTCGGTTTTTATTTTCAATCTTGTGTAATTTTGATTTGAATTTTGCCTTTAAAACCTGTTATAGTAAGATAATTATTTTCTAAATAAAATTTAGATATTGGTTCTTGACTCAAGTTGAAAAATGAAAAATAAAAAAATGACCAAAATAAAAAATTGATTTTGACCACACTCATGCCATGTGAACTAAGAGTCATCACTTATTTATTTTGACCAAAATAATTAGTAATATATAGTATTTTATGTGTATTGATAAAACCGCGTTAATATAAACGAATCTGTATCCATTTATAAGTCCAATACAATTTTAATTTACTATGAAGAATAATATAATTGTCAATTATTGGTTTTGGCAACACATTTAATATATTAATGATGAAACATTATCACTAATTTTTTTTCTTAAACATCGGTAATTATGATTTAATTTTTCTTCAAAATTCATAAATTTTTTCTTCAATTTATTTTTCAAAAACCATTTAAAATTATAAGTGTATTTTTTATACAATAATCCACTATCGTTGCTAGCTATTTTGCACGGCTCTAAAATTTAGTTGTGTAAGCAAATCGATAGGTTGAGATTGGATTTCAGTTAAAGCTGAGTTCATTTTTTGATTTGTGCAGTTGGGAACCGAACTATCGGTTTGCACACCCTTCAATTGTTTATTGTAAATTTCGCTACCAATCACTGCTCTACAAAAAACGAGAATATGCGCGTTCCAACCGCCATGAATCGTAATTTCTTTTTCTCTTCCTTTATTGAATAACTCCTTTTTTAAAAAAAAAAAGAAAGAAAAAACAAAATAAAAAGCCCCTTCTCCTGGTGCCTCACACTTGCCGTTCGATTAGCATCACATTATTTATTTATATAATTATTTAAATTTTGTGAATTTAAGCTAACGTCTTATTTATATTTTTTTGTGTGATGGGCACCGTCTTGAAGCCCGATGTGACTGCCGATCATCGTGCCTCAATACTCCGGCCACAATCTCCCCGGCGATATTTTTTTTTACTATCTTCAGCGCCGCATACGGTGGGAGATTGAATTTCCTTTATTGATTGATTTTCTTTTATAATTTCTTTTCTCTACGGTGAATCTCTCTCTTTTTGACATTTCTTCGAATACCTTCTTCTTCTCTGGTCTCACCCGTGTTTCCAGTCTTTTCCGCGTTGAATTGCTATTTCCATATTTTGACCTCCATTTCTTTGTGTATTTATTATATCCGCTTCGATTCTTCGACAGAAATGACAAAGTTTGAATTTTTATTCCATCTGTCAAAGTGAAGATTTGGATAGTAAAAACAAAATTCGGTGGCGGTGAGTCTAATTAGGTCCGTCTCGGCAACAATTCCATTTTTATTATAGAGAAGCTTGGCAATCTTATACACATATATTGAGGTAAATAAATTGGGGGTGTTTACTTTTGGAGGTAATTTTTTAGTTCTTTTTAGGTTTCATTAGATTTTTTTATAAAATGGTGACAAAAACCAAAAATGATAAAGAACAGAGAGCGAATTGTTGTAACCCAGTTAAGAAACAAGGGCCAGTAACAATGGACCATGTTCTATTGGCTTTAGGAGAGACCAAGGAAGAGAGAGAACAGAGGATTCGGGCTCTTTTTAATTTCTTTGATGTTACCAATTCCGGGTATTTAGACTATAACCAGATTGAGAAAGGCCTTTCTGCTCTCCAAATACCTGCAGAATACAAGTATGCTAAGGATTTGTTGAATGTGGTTGATGCCAATAAAGATGGGCGTGTTGATTACCAGGAGTTCAAGAGATACATGGATGATAAGGAACTTGAGCTGTACCGTATTTTTCAAGCCATTGATGTTGAACATAATGGTTGCATTTTGCCAGAAGAGTTGTATGATGCACTTCTTAGGGCAGGTAAAATTTAACTCTCCATTAGGATGTGCTCATCATGAATTTGTGCTTCTCCTTAGGTTGCTTAAGAGCCATTTTATTATGTGATATTTTCCTCGATTTCTAGTCTAAACTGACTGTATATCATTACCATCAATCTTGCTGAGTATTGGATGCCCTTTAAGGTGCATTGCTTACTGCTTAGGGAAATGGATTTTGAGTACTACGGCTTGATACAGTAACCAAATGCTATAAACTTGAATGCATGGCAATTTGTCTCCACCCTGTCACAATTAGAGGACGAGATGCGCTGGACCTGGAAATTAGACCTGGATGTTCTACTCACAGCTGCCTTACTTGTTATCAGGAATGTGAACCCACTAATTTCTTGTTTTGTATGTAGTTCAGAGCTTGCACAAGATGTTTTATGCATCTCTTATACAGAAGAATGTGGACTAAGGAAATAATTTTGAGAATCAGTTCTTTGAATGGCAATTTTCTCTACCCTATTTTAAGTAGAGGAATAGATTCAGATGCAATGACACTGACTCTTGAAATTAGACCTGAATCTTCTACTTGCAACTGCCCTGCTTGTTATCAGGAATGTGAACCCACTAGTTTCTTCTTTTGTATTCAATTAAGAGCTTACACAAGATATTTTATGCATCTCTTGTACAGAAGAATGTGGATTATGGAAAGAATTATGAAAAATCAGTGCTTTGTAGCTTCTGCTTAGAACAAATTGATCACAATGCTGAAGTGATAGTAACCAGTTTGTCATATATAAGAGTTTATATTGTTTAAAAGCACATGCCATAGGTTGTTTCAACATACAACTTTCATCACTTGTGTTTTTCTTTTCCTTCCCTAAATCTTTGTTTTGGACCGTAGTGTTTGGAAATTAGGAATGATATTTTGTAGGTTCATTCTATAAGCCACACCAGTCTTTCTTTTGTAGGGATTGAAATTGATGATGAGGAGCTTGCACGTTTTGTTGAGCGAGTTGATAAGGATAACAATGGTGTTATAACTTTTGAAGAATGGAGAGACTTTCTTCTGTTATATCCTCATGAGGCCACCATTGAGAACATTTATCATTACTTGGAAAGGGTATGCCTTGTTGATATTGGGGAACAGGCTGTTGTCCCAGAGGGCATAAGTAAGCACATTCATGCGTATCGATATCTGATTGCAGGGGGAGTAGCAGGAGCGACATCTCGTACAGCAACTGCACCTCTTGATCGTCTGAAGGTTGTTTTGCAAGTCCAAACAACACATGCTCGTTTAATGCCCGCAATAAGGGAAATATGGAAGGAAGGGGGTGTATTCGCATTTTTCCGAGGCAATGGATTAAATGTCTTGAAAGTGGCACCAGAAAGTGCTATCAGATTCTACACTTACGAAATTCTGAAAGATTTCATCATGAAAGCTAAAGGACAAGGGAATAAGGCTGATATTGGTACTACAGGCCGACTCTTTGCTGGCGGTTTGGCTGGTGCTGTGGCACAAACTGCCATTTACCCGATGGATCTTGTGAAAACCCGATTGCAAACTCACGCTTGTGAAAATGGAAAAATTCCGAATCTGGGGTCAATGACAAGGGATATATGGGTTCAGGAAGGACCACGGGCATTCTACAGGGGCCTTATTCCATCTCTTCTTGGAATCATCCCTTATGCAGGCATTGATCTTGCTGCATACGAGACCTTGAAAGATATGTCCAAGAAGTACATTCTGCAAGACAGCGGTAAGGTCTTTTTTATTTCCTATTTAGCAGCTTTATATATTTTATAATGAAACATTAGCTTCCATCTTTTATATATATATATTCTATCTTTTTAATTACCTTTTCATGTTGTATGTTGAAACTATTTCATTCCTTTTTAGAACCCGGTCCACTTATCCAA
This sequence comes from Jatropha multifida, assembly GCA_948099535.1. NCBI lineage: Eukaryota > Viridiplantae > Streptophyta > Magnoliopsida > Malpighiales > Euphorbiaceae > Jatropha > Jatropha multifida. The sequence continues at coordinate 62,055 of CANUEX010031818.1, read as the reverse complement.
CTGGGATGTGGAACTCTATCTGGAGCTCTAGGCGCAACTTGTGTTTATCCATTGCAGGTTGTCAGAACAAGGTAATATATGTATACCCATAATTGTCATTGCATTTGATATCAACTATCACGTCATTTTGGACTCTTTGCATATTGGACTAATTCTGCGTTTGCTCTTCAGAATGCAAGCTCAGCGCCGCTCTAACACTGGTGCTGCTTACAACAGAATGTCTGATGTGTTCAGAAAAACCTTTCAACACGAAGGGATTAGGGGATTCTACAAAGGGATATTTCCTAATATGCTCAAAGTGGTTCCATCTGCAAGCATTACTTATATGGTTTATGAGGCCATGAAAAAGAGTCTAGATTTGGAATAGTAATAAATTATGCTGGTGTATCAGATTGCTACAACAATGGACATGGCTAACTGTCTGCACAACAAATCCTTGGGGTAGTCTGGTGATGAAGATGAAAATGACAAGAATAAGTAAGTTTACTAATTGAGTAGATTAGGGCTATATGAATTATTATTACAGAATATCTTGCATCTGAACACATTTAAGGGCAAAATTGGGTTGTCCATCTTTATTGATGAGTTAATATGAATTCGCACATTTGTTGTACGACACGGAAGCAACAGGATAAATGCATTCAGAAACAGATTTTGTTATTCTTTTTAGTGGCAATTTTTGTCAGAATTACAATCACATGCCCTATTCTTTTCCAGGATGCTTTCTCCCTTGCGTGCCTGCATGGCTTTTGTTGCTTTTTCCCGTAAATTAGTTCTCTTAGAATACCAAGTGAAGAGGGCACTAATGGTAAGTAGATCTAGGTTCGAATCCCCCGTGACTCAATACTCAAAAAAAAAAAAAAGACAAAAAAGAGTGGCATGCACTAAAGTTATGCCAAGATTTGCATTGCTCAAAACTGTCCTTGGTTTGTGTCTAACAAGGGTTGCTTTCCTTCATTTTGGAGTCCAACAAACTGCAGAAAGCAAGTTTGTTAACCCATTCTAAGATTCAGTGGCTGTTTTGATAAGCATAATATAATTTAATTAAATCGACTTTTAATTTAAATATTCGACTAAAAATGTATTTGATTAATTACGTTTTAACATTGCTGATTGTGGCCTATCTATGTGTTGGATTGGATTTACATTTTTTTGCAAAGATTAAGCGTCTGAACCGATAAATATATATTTTTCAATCAGGTTCTATGTAGTGTAGCTTGCTGGAAATGAATAGAACTTGCGGAACATATTTAATATTCAAAATAACGCCAAATAGAATAGCTTGATACGTTGCATTTGACACGTCGAACAATAGAGTATAAAAAAGATCGACAAAATGACCCTTTTACCGGAAAAAAAATTATGGATGCCCATAGTGTGGTGGCCACTAAGCCACTATGATTTTTCAGAAAAATAATGACTTTGATGCCTCGCTTGATGTATGAAAAAGAAAGAATATAAATAATTGAGAATATAATAAAGTGAGTTTCAAAAATAAAGCGGACACAATTATACTACATGCATCTCTAGTAAATTACAATAAACTCACAACAATGGAATTAGAGATTTGAGCCCCCTCCGTTTCATTCTTCTAGAAATGTAATCCTATTTTTTTTTAACAAAGATCATCTATCATTTTCTTTTTTAATATATTTCAATTTAATGTATATTTATATTTTCAATTATATATAATACAATCATTAATTAGAGGGGTATTTAAAAAAAATAAAATTTAATTATATTACCCAGTTTTTCTTAATATGTGGAAGTCAAATTAAACTTATATATGAGACAGAATGAATGATTAAATTAAGTATTAGAGCATGTTTTATCAAATTTATTACAATTTTAAATGATGTGTGTTGTTTTTATTTCGTGTGTGTTCGTTTTTTAGAAAAATAAATGAAAAACCATATTAAGCATATAAAAAAATTAAATTTATAGCGAGTAGAAAGGAATGCATTTGGTGAATTGGTGCATGTGTTTTTAAAGTTTTTTTTTTGCTTTTTTGCCGATTGCTGCAGTCTGCTTTGGGTCGGTGAGTGAGATGGAGAGAGATGCGGCGCCGCTGTGAACGCAGCTTGCTCTTTGGGATTGCCAAACGCAACTTTTACACTGTCGTGTGGTCCTTGTCGTTGCTAGCTGTTACATGTGGCAATTTATCATGTCGAGTCTCAAGCAATTTATAAGCGAATCGACTCATTTACAATCCTAATTGTAAAGAGAGACATTTAAATTCTAAATTAAATTAATCTCAAATCAAAAATGAATGTGGGAATATTTAAAAAATAGTTTTTAACTTATTTTCTTCTCTATTAAATATGAAAACTAGTTTTTTAGTAATGAAATATAAAAGGTTAAAATTGTAGTTTATTGGTAATTTTTTTATTTTTTTACCTTGGTTTTGATTTTTGTTTTTTAAATGGTAAAAAATGAAATTATAAAATATATTTTTATTATTTAATATGTTAAACTGAAAAAACAGGTTGACACAATAAGGGAGGAATATAAAATATAGTTTTTTTAAAAAAAATTATTAACTCACTTTTTAAGGCATAAACTTTTAATATAAGACAACAAAAAATCAAAATCCAAAAGCATAATTAATACCAAATATAATTTGTTTTTTCCATTGCAATTTTAGTGTATATATATTAAAAGAAAAAAAAATCATATTTTAGAATTTGGAGATAGGCATTTCCATCCAATAATTCAAGTCTACAGTGCAAATTAGTTGTGCCAACATTATGAAAAAGACAAGTCGTCTTTACTAAAAATGAGAAACGACAATGTGTCGGAATTTTTATTTTTAAAAACAAGATATTTTTTCTTTTTATTATTATAATTATTGGAGCAATAATAATCACAACCCAATGTTTTTTTTTTTGCTACATGAAAATATATTTTGTAAAAATAAAATTAATTTGTTACAATGATTATTTTTAGTAGTACTAAATCATAATCCTAAATTAGATTAAATTAAAAAAAAAAGAAAAAGAAATGAGAATTGTCTGACCTCAGTGAAAACTAGTGTTTAACAGCTACTTGTCCTGATATAATTTGGAATAGGGATCTTTGTGATGTTGGCATGTTGCTGTGGCCACACGTGTCATCATTCCCTTAATTTTACTGCATAAACTACAAAACAGAAGTGTTTGACTCTCAAGTAAACGCTTCAATTATTATTAAACAGATTTCTCAACCCTCTTACGTGGCATCAATCAAACGTTACGTGGCATCAATCGTAGATAATTAGTTCATATGTTTGTGATACTGATCCTTAACGACTTGCATGATTATGCAAATTCATAAGTCAATAACTCAATATTTATATATTAATTAGTTTTTAACCAAACTTCTGAAACCATTTATAGTAACTAATTGGATTAATCTGGTTAGGTGTAACATTATTATTATTATTATCTTTGCCATATAGAGCATTTTTATTTTTTTTTATTTTTTATTTTTCAGTGACTGTAAAGATAAAGACTGAATGATGTGTCTCCACATCGATCAACATGACCCACCAGTGATCACGTGTGTTGAAATTTTGAGCAAGTTCTTTCCTTTTTTTTTTTAAAAAAAAATAGTAATTCATTATTTAAAAAAAATAAAAAGTGTTCTTATAGTTTAGGACTTGTATGGTCACATCCACTTAAAAATTTATATTTTTTAGTCAAACTTTTATAATTTAAAAAAACATTAATTTTAGCTTAAAAAATATTAATTCTAATTAGTTTTATGATTAGAATAAAAAACTGATCATTTTTTTTTAATATTCATTGCTACATTAGCCACAGATTGTTAATGTGTGGTTTGGCTAATCCGTTGGCTAATTTTATAACTTTAGCATTTATCGATTAAGAATTTAAAATTATACACTATGAATATCATAAAATTTAATTTATATAAATAAAAAATTATATTTTGTAGTTAATATATCTTTACAAATTTGAAAAGAAAAAACAACAAAAATAAAACAAAGTCATTGTGAGCCGCGACAGTTAGTGTGCGTAACACTTGTCATAAAAATATATTTCTACATCAAAACAGAATTCTTTGATTCTCTGCAGTAGTGAAAGCCTTCGATCTTTCCTATTTCTCTATGCATGTTCCTCTGTTGTCTTCTCCATGTACGTGTTTCAGCAACAATTTTCACTTCCAAACTATTTTCTTATCCTTCTCTTTGTTATCTCTCTCAAAATTCACCATCCACCAAGGGATAAACAAGAGAATATAAAATAATATCCAAATCTAAAATTATTCTACTGTTCAATTCTAATTTCTTTTTCTCGTCGAACATTTCTCTTTGAAGAAATATTATTATTAATATGTGAAAATTGAAAAATTATTAGATAAAAATTCAATTCTAATTTTAATAATTTATTAAGAAATAAAAAAGATAATTCCGTAATAATTTTTTAAAAATTTATATTTTAATTGACTTGGTAGATGATTGTACCGAGCAACTTACTTTTTCTGATACTTATTCACCCTCCGAGATAAAAAGATTGTTCCAAGAGAATTTGCATTGCAAAAAATTAAATTTATGATCTAAATTACGGTGATAAACTTCGCAAGCCGTTCCTATTCAATTCGGATACAACTGATTTCAGGTGAATGAAGTTGCAACATTTCGCATATTTATAAGGAAGTGAATTATTTTGCAGGTCATCTACCACCGCAGTCAGCAGCACATTATTGATAGCATTACAATAATTTTAACTATGCAATTAACACATTATTCATAGCATTACAATATTTTTCACTAAAGAGTTCCCTTTTTTTTGGTATAAATGAGTGAAATTTGAACTTGAAACTATTATCAAGCTAACATATAATTATCATTGACTATGTCCAATGGCATGACTGATCTATCTATATTATATATAAATGTGGAAATGAGGAAAGAATAATAAGATTTTTGATACCCCTCAATAAAATTTAGAATATCCCAAAATAGTTTTGGTCGTAATCAATTCGAAAATTATTTTTTATTAGCAACGAGAGTTTAAATGAGTGGTTCGACACTCTTTTCCTTTAAGTGAGGTCGAGAGTTTAATCCTCATGCATGGAGTAAATACTCGTTAGGAGCACTTTATTTTTTCTTGAGCCAACTTGATACAGGTAGAATTTAGTTCTAAACCAGTGAGTTCGGGATAAAAAAAATGTTTAGAACAATAGAAATACAAGTTAACCAAGTAGCTTTTACGTTAAAGTATAATGCATATTAATCTTTTGTATTTGTTTTAATTCTTTTTTTTTTTAATTTGGCCAACACTTTTAATTTTGCCAATCAATATCTTGTATTTAATTTTTTTTGTTAATTGTGGCATCTGTCTAGAGTCCGTTAATATTTGTTGATATGTCCATTAATGAGATCCAATTTTTTTTCAGATCACGTCCACTTGGACATGCCACATAAGAAAGATAACTTGAACATAAAGCCTGAACTTATGAGTTTTTTTTAAATTTGGCTAATATTTTTTATTTTGTCAGTCAATACCCTGTATTTATTTCTTTATCAATTGTAGTTTCCGCATAAAGTCTATTAATATTTGTTGATGTGTCTATTAATTGAGTCTAATTTTTTTTCAAATTACGTTCATATGGACACATCATATAAGAAAGTTAACTTAAACATAAAAATGCATTAAACGACGTCGTTTTATAATTAAGTAATACCCATAAATTAAAAATAATATTCTTGAATTTAATCAATAAATTAATATAAGAGAAAGTACCTTTAAAACTTTCGAAAAAGGCCTGAGAATTGAGTAATACGCATAACTGCAAATGTGAAGAAAAAGTTAAAAGCAGCTCACAGAGTGGAGATCGGGTCTAAAGGACACATATTCCTCAAGACATAATGGGCTGAGCATTGATGCTAATTTCTAAAGCAACTTTATCCGTGAAATCATCTTTGGAAAATTGCGTTTTGTGAAAATGACTATTCAATGTTTGTTCTTTAACAGATCAGGTCAAAATAGCACATTTTGATGCTCAAGAATCTCCATGATTGCCCTGTAAAAATTTGCAAGCCATCCAATTGCTTAATTGCTTGATGAGTGGCTGTGAAGCTTATCTTTTTACATATAAGCTACCTTTTATGCATATTATCTCTAATTACACTTACATTTCAACTCTTAAATTATTAAATCATAGTTAATATCAAACCAACACGTCTAAAAATAGTTAAAAAAGCTCGAATCAAATTGAATTTTTATCATCAAATTCATTTTATTTATTTATTTATTTTTTCGGCCACAACATGAGTTTTATTTTTATTGAACGGAGAATCATTAAATTGAATGTTCTATCATTAGTTCTATTCCATTCAGTATCATATGTTGTGAACACAGAAATTATAGCATCTTTGTTCAAATGATATATGTCAATAATCTATGGAAAAACCCAGAAAAATAATGCATATCTAACCATTAATAATTAGCACCTGAGTTGTTTTTTTTTTAAAAAATAATGTTCAAGTTCAAATGGAAGATTATTAATTGCATTATATATTTTTATCAACGTACGAACAAATTATATGTTGGGTATAAATGTGAACAAACTAAAAATAAAAAATCGATGAATATAATTTTAGAAAATCGATAGTAATATATATTTAGTTTTGAAACATCAAATTAAGAAGGAGAGAAAAATTGCCGGTGGTGTGGAAGCTCCCACATGGGTGATGCAATGCAATGCAATGCAACCACCGTTATTATTATTATTTCAGCTCTGTTATTAAACGTTTTGGTCAAATTCTGTCAGTAGAGACGCCCAAGTACTTGCCGGCCGGCCATTGATTTCCCTTGGCCGTGATTCACAGATTTATTCTATCATTAAAATATATATTTTTTTAAATAGAGAGCAAGAGTTGAAAGAAAAGAAATCTCATCTTTCGTTAGGTATTTGCATTGATTGGAATTTGATTAATAAAATTTTAATATTTATTTAAAAAAAATCTATTGTTATATTTAAATCCATGTAGGTTCTATATAAATAAAATAAAATTTTTATTTTTGAAATTTGGATGAAATGTGAATTTGTGGTCTAGGTTGAGCGGTTTGAGCATGTGATGATGCGTGTGGAGATTTATAATGTCATTGTCATATTTAATGATGCATGGGCTTTTCTTATACTCATTTTCTTAATTTAACTAATTTGAATTTTATGATTGGATTGCTTCCTGTTTTGGGGAGAAAAGGATCCTTTGGATTTGAGTTGCCTTCTGATTTACTTACTCAGGAGGTGGTCCCACATGATTGCCGGCCTACAATGATTTTCACAAGGAACTTCTTTAACTTTTCATCTCCTTTTTTGATTTTTTTTTAATTATCAAATAATAGTATTTTAAGTGTAAAGTCGAATTAATAAAGGAATATTTATTTTATTTTCTCAGTTAATACATTATTTAATAAATTCAATTAAATCAACTGATCATACATATATGTATTTTAATTTCATTTAAGAATATGGAGAATGAAATATCTTATAATTCGCCTGTTCATTTTGACTTTTAATAAATAAATATAAAAAAATCATATAAGTTGAATCTATATTCCTTTTTCTATTTACTATAAGTGACATCTTTGAGCCAATTAAATTTTGTATTACACTAAAATGGTAACAAAAAACCAAATAAATTAGCGAACAACTGGAATATAAAATTTATTTTATATGCCAAATTTATTTGATATTCCAATAATTCTTTTTTTAAAAAAAATAAATTTTGAGTTATTTTATATGTCATGAACGGTAGAAAAATAGGACGAGCTATCTCTTCCTTTATTCAAGAGGTCTTTCTACTTTATTGAATTAAAATCATAATCACGTAAATTTCTAAAAAAAAAATAAATCTTATAAAATAATATAAAATTAGAGAGAATAAGGATCAAAATAATATAAAATTAGAGAGAATAGAGAGCAAAATATGGGAGAACAAAAAAATATATTTATTATTCATGAGAAACCATATATATTGGATCGGTTAGACCCACACAATTTTGTTTTACAAGAGAAATGCAACTTCGCAAGAGGTCACCTATCTTAGGATTTTCGTCAAGCGACCACGCTTAATCCTGAAATTCTTCAAACTCTCCAGCTATTCTATTAAAAAGCGCATCTGATGATTAGTTTTCCATTTTTGATATATGATCCGATTCATGCTTGTGTCTCACATTCCACTACCCTAACTAGTCTACCATCCTAGAAGCTAGTCAAGAGCTCTGCTTTACCCGCCCTCTTAGGATCACTTTGTCGGATCGGGATGTCACAGGCTCACCAACTTCCGCATAGTTCGTCCTCGAACCATGCATCTATTGGAGGGGGTTCGGTTCTAATACCGAATTGTCATGATGATTAGTTTTCCATTTTTGATATATGATCCGATTCATGCTTGTGTCTCACATTCCATTACCCTAACTAGTCTACCATCCTAGAAGCTAGTCAAGAGCTCTGCTTTACCCGCCCTCTTAGGATCACTTTGTCGGGTCGGGATGTCACAGGCTCACCAGCTTCCGCATAGTTCGTCCTCGAACCATGCATCTATTGGAGGGGGTTCGGTTCTAATACCGAATTGTCATGCCCTAACTCAACTATCTGAGAAATTATCCGCTTTGGATTAAGCTAGCTCCATCTCATACTAGAGTGGCAAGACCCACATAGTTTTGTCTTGAATGTGAAATGGAAACTTCATAGGACGTCACCCATCCTAAGATTTTCATCAAGCGAGCACGCTTAACCTTTGAGTTCTTCCAACTCTCCAGTCATTCTACCAAAAGGCGCCTCTGATGATTAATTTTCCATTTTTTATATATAATCTGATTCATTCATGTGTCCCGCATTCCACTACTCTAGCTAGCGTGCCATCTTAGAAGCTAGCTAGGAGCTCTGATTTACTCGCTCTCTTAGGATCGCTTTGCCGAGTCGGGATGTCACAGGATCGCTCTACCCATCTTAGAAGCGTGCTATTTTCTTTTTGAGCAACTTAATTTTGATTGTCGTAAACCGCAAATTCTTTTTTTAATTAATCGTAGTAAAATAATCGTGCTGATAATATATTATAAAATAATATAAAACTAGAGAGAATAAAGAGAAAGAATAGAGATCAAACTATGGGAGAATATAAGAGTGTATCTATTATCCATGAAAAACCACATATATATAATTACATAAGTGGAACCTAGTAGAATTTTACAAAAATTAAAAAGATAGAATCCAAAATAATTAAAAATACAAACTTTTGGCTCACATAAGACATCCGCTTGTTTCATAACATTAAATAAATTGTTAGAATAATTTCCTATTACAATATTACTATTTACTAAATATTTTTTTACTAAAATAGAAAATATAAAAAGAAAAACGTATAGAAAATATATATATGGAAGGCAAAATGTTTTTTTCCTCTGAGGTAGATAGAATGAGTTTGGTGTTATTATTGATCAGCGGGTTCTTGGAAAGGCGTCCAAACAAATTATTTAAAACGGAGGGCCGAAGAAAAATCAAAAGCATCCCAACCACTAAGATACTAACCCAAATAAGTTGACTTTTCCTTTTTTTTTTTTCTTGTGTATTTTTCAATTATTTAGTGCATGCTCATTTTTGCATTAATGATTATTATGATTGATTAGGAATAATTGTTTGAATTCCAAATCAGTGTTTTTAAAATTAGACCCAACATCGAATTGGATTTATACCAATTGAACCCTATTAAAACCAAATTTTTTATTTTAAATTAATAATTATTAAAAATAAAATTATAACCATAAATCTAGAATTATTTTTCAAACCATTCATCAAGAAACCTTAATTTATTGTTATTAATTTTTAACACATTAATCGTCTAATTAGATATGGTTTAATTGATTTTTTCACTTATATCTGAGAAATGAAAGGTTTCGAGTTCGCGTCGGTAGGCCTATAAAAAAGAGAGAAGTCCACGTTGAAAACTTAAACCCGATATCTCTAATTAAAAGAAAATAAATGCTTATCGATTTATCTCACCTTTCAAAACTAAAATATCAATATTGTTGTTAGGGCGGGAGATCATTTGTTAATATCGACAAACAACGGATAAAAAGCTAAACTTGCTGTGTTTTGACATCAAGATGATCATAAAGGCAACATCTGATATTCTTTCAAATTTTACTATTAAACACGATAAAATTATGCCGGTCTTGTCACTTAGGGAAGATTTTTTTTTTTAATTTTTTGGTACAAAATACGAAAAAAGAAGATAAAAAAAAATTATTACACGATCTTGAATAGGAAATGGCTATCATATGAAGCCCTAAAGCTTATTAGGTTAATTAAATAAAGATTTATCCTTTATTTAGTTAATTTTACATTTAAATTTTAGAATTTCAGTTGAATTCTTTTTAGAATAAGCACTAATTTAGTGTATTTATTTTTATTTAATATTGACCCTGAGTAAAATTTAATTTTATTTTTCATTAATAATAAACACTAGAAAAAAAAAAGAAAACAATAATAATATTACAAGATAGATAGACATTTGACTATAAAATGATTAGCTTGATGCCTAATAAGTTAAAATATTTTGAAATGTAAAATTAAAAACTAAATGATTAATTTGTTTTTGAAGATAAATAAATAATTTGTTTGGTTAAACATTTCTGATTGGAATTAATTTAATAATAATATGAAAAAAAAACATCTCAGGGCATCTAAAATTATTTTAAAATCTCGTATTATCTTTTTTTTTTTTTCAGTTATTCATTATAAATGGGTGCTATTGCTCTGTCCCCGCTTAATTCTCTTGTTATCTGTTTCCTTCTCTCTGGGGTACTTTTTCTTGTCTCTGTATTTTGCTCTGTTTCCTTGCAAACAAAAGCTTCTATGTTATCTTCTTCTTTTTATAATTCTTGACCTTAATTCTCCATTTCCTACTGCTTTTTCCATTGCTTGTTATCTTCATACGTAAAGACACATAAAAGAGTACCTGTGACTAGATTTGGTCCCTGAACCTGAAAAAGAGAGAGACACAGAAGCAATAATTCAAATTGTTTAGCTTATCGGTACCTAAATTCTGTTTTGGACGGGATTTCAGAGAAGAGTTTCCTGAGTTTTTTCTTGGTGGGAAATTCATGGTTTTAACAAGTATTGCCTGTCCTTCTATCACAAAAAGGAAAATCTTGGTAACTGCTCTGTTTTTAGGTTTATGTATTAAAATTAAAATATATATTTTTTATATTTCTTGATTTTTTTTTGTTGCTATTACTTCAGTAAAGAAGTAGAGATTTTCAACGCAGAAACCAGAACCATGTCATCGTCTCTTCTAGCAAGAACGGGGCGACACCGACAACGTTATGAGAACAATGTTCGTCTTGTTTCTGGGTAATTCTTCTTCTTCTTCTTCTGTTTATCTCTTCTAGTATAAGTGAATCTGAAGAACAAAATTTATTTATACATTATTTAATTATATTAAATTCTATATTAAAGTAACTATTTATCATACGTAACATAAAAAAATTAAAAATAGAAAAATCTTTAAATAATTTTAGTGGTGGTTTCCCATTTGTCCTTCTCTGCTTTTCTTTTCAATCCTTTGGATTATTTGTTGTTCGGTTTCTTTTCATTCCATTTCTGTTTCTATTAACCTCACTATTGAATTTCTATCTATTTTGTTTTATTTTTGTCTTCAAGTACTATGGTACAAGATATATTTTTATAATATAGTGATCTGGCACACTAACTTTTAATTAACTTAAACCCAAATTATAATTATAAATATAAATAAATTTTAAATCAAATATAAACAGAAATAACACTTAAAATATTTGAATTTCAAGACTCAAGAGTTTATTATTTCGACTAATTCAAGCTTTTAATATGGACTCAAATTATAAATGTGAATTAGATTTTAAGTGCAACATAAATAGAAATTGAGCTTGAAATTTTTTTTCCTTTTCTTTTTGCACATGGGATGAGATGAGAGGTTCGGTGCACCAAAATAATACTATAGACTATACAGTAGATTCACTAAATTGGTGATAATTTTTATAATGAAAGATATTCCAAGTGAGATCTAATACTCTGTATTTTCTATGGTTGGGTTGATTAGTAATTTCAATTCTCAGAAAGATGAGACCACGAATTTAATCTTCGATAATGAGAGAATAAAAAGCCTTTATGCTCCGTGATCTTGAATATAATTTGGTTGATAAAAAATATAATTTGGGTTATTTTATTAATCCCACTAGTAATTGAAAAGTGTCGTTTATTTTATTTTTTGTCATTTTATAGACACAATCTTATCAGTTATGGACTAACAGGAGAATCTGAAATTGTTAACTATGCTAAATTATCTTCTCATTATAAGAAAATTATATTATATTATTGACCTATTGGGATTTTGCATGATGTATTTTGTCCTATTTGTGGAATTTTGTCACGTGAAAACAATATAATGAATTAGTTAAAGCAAGTCTGGTTTGGCCTTTACTGTGTATATTGGTAGAGGCAGCGGGTTTTAGGTGATCGATTTGAAAGGTGACTATGCAGTGGGGCTTCAAGTTACAGTCACACAAAATGATACCCAAAAACATTGTAATCCTTCAGGATACAAATTTTTACCTGCTGAACACTATCTTTTTACCCTCAAAACTTCTGAACATTTTTAAAATTAATATAAGAAAATATTATACTTACTACATGTTTATTATTTAAATTGTAATCAATTTACTTATTGAAAATATAAAATTAATAAAAGAAAATGTTTAAGAGTGTGTAAATGATTAATGTTGTTTAGGATTTTAATTCGGTTTATTTCATTTACCAATTTATGCTAAAACATCCAATAATCAAAATTTATTGTGGATAGTTTTAATCCGCAAATTAAACATCCAATAATTTTGGAGGTCACAGTTTCGACTCTCAAGTAACATAAATTTTTTCTCCGGCGTGCATCAAATGTTTCGTGTATTAAGTTACCATTTTTTTAAATGGTTTGACTCGCGGAATTAATTAGTTGTCAAGAAACATTTGATTCAATAATAATTTTTGAAATGCTATAAAGAAATAAAACTCTCTTGATCCTGATGACTTGTGTTGTGTGTATGCAAACAGATGTATACCATACAGACTGATAAAAGACACCGTGGAACAAAGCAATGACGACATAGAGAACAAAATACAAGTTCTCATGATTTCTTCACCAAATAGAACCGATCTTGTATTTCCTAAGGTACGTATTGATCTTGAAAATTCGGTCTCAGAATAGAACTAGCATTGATAGTTTTTTGTATTATTCTATCAGGGAGGATGGGAAGATGATGAGACTGTGTTCGAAGCTGCCTGTCGAGAAGCTATTGAAGAAGCAGGAGTCAAAGGAATACTTAGAGTATGTGTAGTGTAGGAAATAAATTTCCATAAATTTAAGTGTGTTGTGAAATGCTGAGACTAATTCGTTTTCATTTTTCAGGAAGTTCCCTTAGGAGTTTGGCATTTCAGAAGTAAGAGTAGACAGGATCCGTGCAGCCTGGAAGGAGGCTGCAAAGGTTTCATGTTTGCATTAGAGGTGACTGAAGAGCTCGAGACCTGGCCTGAGCAGGAAAATCACGACAGGAAATGGGTTAGTATGTTATCACTTATGTTATAATACACTTGTATGCATCTCGTACTAAAACGAAAATTACGAATTCTGCAGCTAAACATAAAAGAGGCATTCGAATTTTGTCGATATGAATGGATGCGGGAGGCATTAAGAAACTTCCTAAGAGTAATGGAAGAGAAGAAGAAAGTTGAGACAATGAGAGAAGAGATAGTAGAACTTTCTTCAGTGCCAATACCAGAAATTGTTGAAGAATGTTCATTACTGTCAACAAATTGCTGTGTAAAACCTGTTAATGTCAATCACAATGGCATTATTCCATTCACCTGGCAAATTCCTCTTAAGGGCTTCCCATTGATATAAACAAGTACATCTTATGCTTCTATATTGTTCTATCTTTCATTTCTTCTGATTGTAGACATTAATTTTTGGTATTCGTTTCCTAGGAAGAATTTGTATAATATGTCCCATTTGAAATTGTACTGCCAATATGTAATTCTCATTCCCCCTCCTCTTCTTCGTCTAGGTTACTCTTTGACATAACCAAAATAATTAATTATGGTAGAATACGAATGATTTATTTATATTAATATTTTTATTAAATTATTATATCAATATTATTTAAATGAATTTTTATTTAAAAATAATTTTAAACATAATTTTATGAAATTTAATTAAATTATTTATTTAATATCAAATATGATAAATTTATTTATAAATGAATTTCACAATCATAATTTATTTATTTATTTTAAATAATACCGTAAATTTTAAAAATCTCAATATAAGCTAGGTTCAAGTTCTTCAATTGCCAACTATTAATTCTTCCGGTTTGGATATTTCTCAATTCGGCTAAATTCTACCTGTGAATATTTCTAATTAAGTGTAATCAACCAAATTAAAAAATTTTAAAATAAGCCTAGCCCGTAACTACTGTTCACTAGGTTTTGTTTTCTCGCAACAACTGTTTCAAATTCTTGAAGGGTTCAATCATGTCGAGGATCCAAAGGTGCAGGAAGAGCTAAGTGAAAATCCACTCACTTCCGAATCGGCTTCGGAGAAGCCAAAGGTTGAGGCCAGCAGCGTCCATGAACAATCTGAGGAGAAGGTTCAGGATCCGATGGATGAAGACGACCACGGACTAATGGGGTGGACACTTGATTACGGTAGCGCTTTAGAAGACAGCACAGATGGTGAGCATAGCGAATAGATGATTATAGCGAAGATGACTACAAGACAAGGACGACAGGAAGAGATTTCACAGATACTGGAGACATCTTGATAACACTGAAGTAATATCGTCCTTTTTTTTTTCTTAATTTTTAATTTTAATTATTCTATTAGATCATTCCCTTAGTCGTTCTATTATTCAAATTGTTTTATTATAATACGCTTTTCCCCTTCAGTTTTTTTTCGTCGATCCCAGACTTGTACCTGCAGATGGTTCAGCTTATATTCGTCCGATTAGTATTTATGATGAGGATAGTTATTTTACCAAATGGGTTAAGGAGGGCACTGAATACGCCATTGGGGAATACAATGAAAAGAGGTTTTAATTTTTTTAATTGTAGTTTCATAATTTCATGCCTGCCTTTTCAAAGTAGATAAATTATTTGTCCGTGTTAGTTAGTTCCTCTGTTTGTAATTATTTTTTTTTGTTATGGTGTAGGGTGCAAAGCTGAAACTTGATAAAGTAATATTTGCAAATGCTAATGGCTTTCACTATTATGTAGTAACATTTTTGGCCGAAGATGATGTATCGGGCCAAACTCGCACCTACCAGAGCGATTTCTGTTACTCAAAATTTGGAGGTGTGGAAAACAAACATTTCAAGTTTCTCAGGCCAGAACAGGGGAAAATTAAATTGTGGAACAGAGTTCGTAGCTGGTAATTCACTCTCTCATATGCAGTTTGTTCCAGTTGCCTTTTATTTAAAAAAAAAATAAAGTAAACCTTTCTAACTTAATGTTGTAGCTCTGAAAATCTGAGATTATTCCTTTTGTGTTATTTTAGAATCTTTTATTGGGAACTTTTGTTTTGGGTGGATAAATAAATGGAAATTGAGCTTTTTATGGAAGGATGAATATGCTGCCACTGCCAATTGCCAACTATCATCCAATGGTGCAATTGCTTTGTAACATCTGAAATTTGATCATCACTCTTTAAAATTGAAAGCAAGCCATTAGAAGAAGTTTGGTAAACAAGTAGCTGTCCAAGTTAGTGCCCAAGTAATTGGACACTTGCAATTCGCATTTTGGATTTTGAGAAGTTGAATATTAAAAGGAGTGAAACCAAACTACTAAAAAATGTTTGGAATAAATATTTGCTCACTTACTTGTCCTCCTTATGTTGACTATTTGCTGCTTGTTTGAAATAAGGTGGTTGTATTTTTCCAGGTGGGAACCAAAATATTGGAGGAGGGTGAGCCTTGTTGACACTAACCGCCCTTTGATGTGATTCACAAAATTATATATTATATGTAGATATTGAATCAAATAATGATGCTGTTATGCATGCTCAAGAGTGTGTTCATCTGACCTTTGTATACCCTTTGACTTCTCAGAATCTTCTAATTACTTATTATCTATATTATGTTAGACCATTTTTTTGTGGTAAATTTCATTCTCTCTGGAGTTTGCTACTCCAAATACTCAATTTTTGAATCCTACCATCCAAGATTTTCCTTAATTAAACCAGCTGATATGAAATTGTAAAGCTGCTTTTTTCACAATTTGTGAATAATGATTTTGCTTGGATTGTTGCTGTTAGTTGTCTAGCACAAAATCTAGGCTCTGTGCAACATTACCAATTAAAAACGTTGTTTATTTTTTAAATTCATTTGTTTTGTCAAAAAAAAAAAAAAGCTTTTTAATTTGTTTATGTCTGTGACAGTGCAGTCTCTCTCTATGCGATTCTGAATTTTTTCCTTCACTCTTTATTTTTTTTTCTTGCTTTATAAACTCTCATCATTGTGGATGGATGGACGTGGTGATGGTGTCTTGGAAGTCCTGTCTTTTGTGAGCTTTGGCTGTTGCCAGTGGAGGAGGAAGAAGCTGGCTTCTTGTATCTGAGGTTTGTTCTTGAACTCTCTCTGTTGAGCTATAAATTTCTGATATGGAAATGTGTAGTAGTTTCTTTTGTTATACGGCAAATTAGTCAGTCCCTGCATTATGCCAATTTTTAATAATGGCTCAAATCAATAAAATCATTGTTCTGAAAACCGGACCGAACCGGCCGGTTCGACCAGGAACCAGACTTTGGTCAGGTCTGGGTTGCACAAGAAAATTGGATGTTTAAAAATCGGCTTAAACTGTTAAAGTCCAGATGAAAACTGGTAAAAAGCCGGTGAACTGGACCAGTTAAAAACAACTGGTTCGATTTAATTTCTAGGTTTTTCCATAAAATGACGGCCTTTTGAAAATTGGGCCCACTGATTTTTTTATTTTTGAGCCTCTATTCTTAAACCCAAAGTCATATTATGTTGATTAAAATAATTTAATTGCTTAATTTTATTCACATATGGAAAGTAATAATATATTTTTTGGTAATTGATTTTTTTTATTAAATTATTCATATTTTATTCTTTTTATTTAAATTTTTTTTTTCTTTTTGTAAAAGCCAAATTTGAAACTGATTTTTATTTGAGATCAAAGTTTTTTTTTTTATATTTTCAATTTTGTTTAATAAGTATATTTAAAAATATTATATATAAAAATTCGATCGAATCATATCGAATCGGACGAACCCTCCAGTTCAGTGAACTTCTATTTTCATCGGTTCACTAACTGGTCCGATTTTCAGAACTCTGAATAAAATAGCCAATTATAGCAAGATCTTTAATTCAGTTGCAACTCACAGCTAAAGATTACAGTTCCCTAAGTGCTGACCATAATTGCGGTCCAGTATTTCTTCATGTTTTAACCCATTACTATTTATGTTGCAAGGACTTTCTTAAGACTCGTGCTAATTTAACCCAATAGTAGTTAAGCTTGTTTGAGTTGAGTTTCGGATACTGCGTTGATAGTTCAAATTCTAAATCCCTCCTATAGTAAGATTGCTTTTTGCTTTGACATAGCACAAACAAATTAAATCCCCAATAAGGTTGCAAGTTGATCAAACGTGTTGGGCAGGGCAGCTTCCTGCCTATGTTGAATTTATCCAGAACATAAAGATTGGGCAGTGCAACGAGTACACACGTTGCGCTGTCGAGTCAACTTCTAAAAAATAATGCATTTAATATTGGTCCTTTCATAGTGCCTTGCAGGCAGAAGAAGCCTGAAAAATAATTTTCCCTTGCAAGGGAGGATAGTTATACTCGACAGCAAATGATAAGAAGGGGCAACCATCTTCTTTGTAAAGTCCAAGCGATCTGGCCCGTCTATAGAGTGGGGGCATCTCCTTTGCAACGGGAAATTGTTTTTCAGACTCTCTCTTACGAGGGGCTACGACATAGTCAATATTAAACGCATTATTGATCAGAAGTTGACTCGACAGTGCAATGTGTACTCGCTCTGCCCGTCCTCTTCTCCAATCTTTATGTTGTGGATATATTCAACACAGGCAGGAAGTTGTATTGTCCAATACGTTTGATAAGCTTACTACTTTATTGGGGATTTAATGAATCTGGTCTAATCATGTGTTCTAAAACAAGAGAGTTGAATCACATTTTCATAAAAAAGCTCGAAATGGAAATAAAAACAAAATATACTTGAAGTTTCAATTGCCGATGGTCCCATTGAGGTAAACATGTTAAATTAAAGACTAGTACAATATCTGCACAATTTAAATGCATTTCAGACTAAACCAAGTTAGACAAGATACTAAGAAGAGAAATCATGTTAATTTAGTTTAGAATTCTGAAAAATAATGTTAAATATTCAGTTTCCCAACAAACAATGTTAAGTATTCAGTTTTCCCTTCTCACTTAGTAATATTAGAACACTCTACAAGAAGATATTCAGGCCCAAAGCCTTTCAAAGTATATACCAGACGAGCCAAGATGAAATTGCCATCTTACAGATGGCAACAAGGGCAGTGGGGACCAGATCTCATTGAGAACATGACACATCGTGGAAGTTCGTTACAAAAAACCATCCATGTATGGAGCAAAAAGGGAATGAGAGATCTCTTTGGAATCTGATTTTCGGATGCAGAAAATTCTGCAACGGACTATGCCGGAGCTGTGTTTACAGTCATCTTGTTTCTCAGCCATAAAAAACAACCACCCGCCAACTGTAGGATTCGACCCTATTCCCACTCGAAGTACCAAGAGTTGAGAGCCAAGGGATTTTGTTTCATATGTAAAACGACCTCATACCCCATTTTACGGGTTCATGCAGAAGTGATTGTCGACTCACGTAATGGTGATAAAGTAGATGAAAAGCTGCTTGCTGACATTGTTCAAGAGCATCCGGTCATTGGCATGACTGAATATGATGAGAGCCTGATTAACTTGAAGAGAGGGCTTGATATTATTGTCGGGATGATAGTTGCTCCAGACGTAACTAAATTCTGGAAAGGGTGCAACTTACTTGGGATACTGTGATGTGATGATACTGAAGGTTTGCAAGAGAGATATCAGGTCATCGTTCTATTTTTGTGGCATACTGATCTTATTGTAGATGATAGTAATTAGATTTTGTTTTTAGCACCATTTGTGAAAAAGGCCCCTGTAGATATTCTGATTGCTTATGTAGTTCTCTGTCTTGAATCAATTGCTTATGCTAGTATCTTGACACGTTATTGTTTATTGATATTTGGTTCTGGCTTCCCTTTGGTCATAGCTGATGGACTTGTTCAAGCTATTAATTTACCTTAATCTTTCTGCATATGTGCAATTCTGTATCTTGAGATTTGAGTGGAGGCTGGGTTATGATACGAGGTCAGCCCAATTCATCTCACATTAGACTAGTAGAACAGATATTGGTCTCTTAGCTTTTGCATGATTCAATTGGTGTAACATGTTCTAAATTGTGCTTGTGCTTGTTTTTTCTTAGAGCTATAATCTCTTATTTTACCGAAAAAAAGAAAAAAGGGTCACCGTCTAAAATTGGTGAGCTATGGAGAGAGTTGATGTACAAAGTCTTATCCTGCGTTTATAGAGAAGTTATTTCGGTAACTCGAACTCATGGCTAGGCGGCGAGTACATTTGCAGAGTCACCTTCAAAAAGTCCATTAATGTATATCATAATAAAAGACATGGGGAAGTTAATATAAGCAATTGGTTTGAAGCTGTAAAACAAATAATGGCATGGCAGACGAAAATCCTGGAAAAGATGTTCCTGCTTGTATCTTGTGAATTGATGGATTTGCACACGGACACAGCTAACTTTGACCAGCAAAGTTGGGATGTCTTAAATAAGTATATTGTTGCTGAAGGAGAATTGACGGACTGAGCAACCAGACAGAGACAATCCTACCAGAATTCCTGGAAAGAACACGTGCACACAGCATTTGCTTCCCTCTTCTTTTTTATCTCAACTTCCAAAAGAACAATCAATCTCAACTTCCAAAAGAACAATCAATCTTTCAACTTCTTTTTTATTACAACAATATCATGTGTTATCCTTGGAGATTACACGTCACTTACGGAGTATGTTAGCATACTTTGTTAAAAATTATCATAATTATAATATAAATAAAATAAAAACTTCAACCTAAATCAATTTCTGTAAGAAACTAATTATTAAGTTAAAAATTGAATCCATTGTTTTGTTGTATTAGAAGACAAATGTCAAACCATTAGTAGCAAATATTTATGCTAAAGCTAATTACATAATAAAAAAAGTTACTAACAAAATGGTGGATTTTCTTAAAAATAGTATCCCAAACTCTAACATTTGGCAGCCAAAGAAAAGCAATAGCAACCTAACATGACCATTTTAATTTGGTCCACCTGAAAAGAAATTAGACTAATTAAGATTGACAATCCAAAAAGGTCTAAATTGAATAACTTATATATATAAAATTAGGTTAAGAAGATTGAATGGGACAGAGAGTTTTGGGTAGTATGAGATGCTGCCCACTTTGGCTGCACATGGGGGAAAAGGAAATCCATGTTTGAAGAAACACCACAACCAAACATAGGCTTCATGTTCTTAGGATTTGGTGTTTTCAATGTACACCCACTTTCTTAATTTCTCCACCATTTAATTAAATCTTAAATGTCCACCATTTGGAATTTAGATGTTTGTCCATTTACCACTGTCTTATACTACTGTCATACGATTTTAATTATAATTAACTAATATTTTTTTTTATTAACAGATTAAATTTTTCAACCATCATTAAGAAAATAATTAATTTTTCTAAATTATAATATAAAGTTTATTAATTTGATTGAATTAATACTTTTATCTCAGATTATCAATAATGATTCTCTATTTTTTTTATATGTGTCTTTAAGATTTTTTCGTACGAATCAAGAAGAGTAATAAATATACTAAATTTTAATAAAAATAGAGAGAAAAAAAATTATATTGCCATTTTTGGAAGAGTATGGTTTAAGTTTAACATATACTATTAATACTATCAGTGTCAGACGGATAAATGTGGGAAGAAAACATTTAATGAAGTATTAAAACCATATTAATTTAAATTTAAATTGATATCTTTATATGATTTTACGTTAATCTGAATTTAATTTTAATAAGAGTTGATAACAATATTAATTTTGTAATCCAAATTTTGAGTATATATATATATATTAAAAACCATATTTGAAAGAAAGAAATTAGAAATGGATGAACGCATAGAGTCCACTGAGAATGGTGAATCCTCGAAGGAAGGGATCAAAGCATGTGTTCATGTCTGGAGAGTGAGAGATATAAAAAAATAAATATGGTTAGACGACGATAACTCTCTTAAGAATCATTTGACTAACTAAGACACCCAAAATAGCAATTATCGAAAAGGACAGAACACTGAATAATCAGACGCAAATCCAAATCCCAATGGAACTATCACTAATCCTTTTCATCAACTTGTATATATGTGCATGTGGTGAAAAACTAATGCTTTTTTTTTTTGTTCCTTTCAAGTCTTTAGGTTTTTGACCTACACTGCCTTGATGGACCAATTTTCCTAACTAGGCATACCCAAATCAAAAAGAAATGAAAAATCACGAGACATTCCTCAATTTTGGGATATTTTTGTTTCATGCATTGACATTTAATTGAATGCAAGGTTTTATGGTATCGACATTATTTTTTTTCCAATTTACTTAAAGATTGACCAATCCCTCAACAAATACTTATAAATAACAAAGTACTCTTTCCGTTCTTAAATACTTATCGTTCAATTTGTCTAAATTATCTATATATATATAGTTTAAGGTAATTAGGAATAATAAGACAAAGTACTTATTATTAAAAAATAATCCAATAATGGACCATACTGAAGTGGAACATATAGTCAAAAAGCCGCATTTTTTTTGCATTCTATGGTTAACATAGTGCCTAGTCATTGTTGTGTTCACAAAAGGTATCTATGTGTTTTTATCACATGCCACCCAACATGGCCTCCTCTGCTTTGAACTCCTTTACATTCTTCTCCTTATTAATTTGAAAAGGAAAGCTTCAAACTTTGGAAAACCCATGATTAGAAAAAGGCAAAAATCATCAATATAAATGTATATGTCAAAAAAAAAAGAAAAGGAAAAGATGGTTTGGGCTTGAAAAAGAAGGATGTGGCACTTATGATTGATTCAATTTGAGGCACATGGCTTTGCAATGATAATCCTTAAACACCCACTAATGAAGTAAGCCTGCATATATAAATAGATTGAAGTACCAAAATTCTAATAAAACAATCAAAACCAAACCATTTTACCTAATGATAGTACTTGCAACTAATTAAGGTTACAAGTCATTAAGTAAATCAAGAGGCACTTTCAACTATATATTTTGCTTGATGATCCACTCATTAACACCATCATCTTCATTGAAAAACTATATTTAGATTTGGTCAGATGTTTTTATAGATACACCGACAAGAGTGGGGAATGTACATGGCTCAAACACTTTGAAAAGGATTATTATTGGCCATGTGGGATTATCCATGGAGATGCTATCCTCATCATACCCTTCACTGTTATTCATCCATTAACTAATTTTTAGATTGGGTGTTTTGGCAATAATTTTCAAGTGGACCGTTATTTTTTATAATATTCGATAATATAGCATTTAAATTAGCTTTTAAAAGTTAAATTGGTATTTTTATAAAAAGTTAACTTTTAGTATTTTATAAAAAAGTTACTCGACCAGCTGAAATAGCTAATACCTACTAAAATAATTAATTTTATCGAATATATCCATAGTCTAGTGTAGAAATTCAGTTACAGTAATAAATTAAATTTTAAGTAATAATGTGAAATTATGATTAAGTAAAGAATTAACTCAAAAGTCAAGACCATACCCTATTTTAGCTTAATTAAATATTATTTATGATTGTTTAATTGAAAAATAAATGTTAGTACAGAAATTAAGCTTATATAGGTAAGTTTTTCCTAAAAAAAAGAGTTAATCTATATTAAATTGGTATCATAATTGAGATAATTAATCATTCTAATATGATGGGTCCTGATTTTGGCATCTGCAATGATCATTGGAGTGTGAAGTTTGAGGCATGGCAAAATTATTTTAACATATATATACACAAGTGATTTTATATTTCTTGCTAGATTGAGGGAAGTATGATCCATGATTGGTTTGCATTCATGCATGGTTTGATATAGATCACATGCAACAACATTGGACTATATAAGATAAAGTAACCATTGATTGGTGAATAATGATTAATAAGGTATCGAATAGAACATGCTTATGATGGTCCTTGAGATCTCTAATCATGCCATCCCACTTACTTTTTTTATGTTCTATTTTTAGCTTCATGCCCATCATTGGAGACTAATATAACAAAGGAAGAAATTCTTTTTCATAAATCCCAAATAAGCAAAAATAATATTATGAATTATATAATATTATTTGATGAAAATAATTTTATGGATGGAAATACTTACTACCTCTTAAGAAGATCATGAGCACACCTTACCTAGCTAGCATATGGTTATCAAGTTTTGAAATCCTAAATATATATAATGTGTATTAATATGCCTAAATTGCAATTTGCATTAGAAATACATTAATCAATATTTATCTATCTATACTATATATAAAAAATGAAAATGGGGAAAAATAATGAAATTGCCTATAATAACCTTAGTAAAATTTTAAAAATCTCAAAATATTCTTTTAGATAATTGATAATAACTTGAGTTTATTAAAAAAATATGAGTTTTTAATAATTGATAAATTATGATATTAAATTGTTAAAATTATGAGTTTTTGATAACTTGAATTGTTTTATTAATTGATTTAAAAAGCTTACATTCGGTTATTTCTCAATTTCACAATGAATTAATTACTAAATTAATCAACAATCATATTTATCTTTAATAATTTTTAAGATTATTTATTTTATTGCAATATCAGAATATGTCCTTAACTTTACAAGTGAGAGAAAAAAAAATAGAGAGGGCTATCTACTTATTTCAAATACGTTCTTTTAATCTCATGTGTCATCCTTATCATCTTTTCTGTCCTTTAAGTTTATAAAATCTAATATCAAGTTTTTATCACTATATATAATTAAATTGATGTTCAATGTGCTATATATTGTAAATTGAAATTCAAAAATATTAGTATTGATGAGTCTGAGGATGATGAATGAAATTAAATTAATTCAATATATTATTGAGTATTGAAGGGTCAAATTTTTGTTTCTATGTTAATTAGTAATTCGTTTACAAAAGGAAAATGTGAAATTGTCTCGTGTTATCCTTATAAGATGGACTATATTAGACTATTTTAATATTAATATATGGATATATTAAATAAATAAATAAAAATTATAATTTAACTATATTAACAATTTCTTTTATTTGTACGAAATTCAAAACAAGTTTCTTTTCTTTCTGGAAATGGAAGGAAAAATTCACATTTACATATTTTACATGTATCTCTTGTTATAGTGACAGTATGTGGAATTATGTAATATTTACACGTCAGATTATTGAACTTCTTTACGGTTAATATAAAAATGTTACACAATATATATATATATATCTTAAAATTGAAATATTTTTTTTTATACTTAAGTGATAACACACACCAAAACTATGTTACTTTACCTTTTTTTTTTTTCCAAAACATAAATAATGCTTGACAAATAAATAAATAGATATACAATGTAATAAAAACACGTGTCAATCAGAAATACATTGGACATATAGATATTTACCTTTAAAACCCTAAAATTTTCAAAAAGGCAGGGATACAGGAGGAATTTTTTGAATTGAAGGAGCAAAATCTGTACACGAGAATAGAAAATTCAGACAAGGCGCCATCTTATATATACAGGTCACATGAAACTCCCACATCACAACACAACTCTTCAAAATATACCAAAGCTATCTACTCACTATATCACCTTCTAATCATGAATCCATCTCCATCAAAGAGCAAGAAGAAACAAGCAACTTCGCAACAACAAGAACCGGCAGCACAAGGTGGTAGGTTTCTCGGTGTTCGTAGAAGACCGTGGGGAAGATACGCGGCAGAGATACGAGACCCGACAACAAAAGAAAGACATTGGTTAGGGACATTTGACACGGCGGAGGAAGCTGCCTTGGCTTATGACAGAGCTGCCCGTAACATGCGTGGCTCACGTGCTCGTACTAACTTTGTTTACTCAGATATGCCTGCCGGTTCTTCCGTAACCTCCATTATTTCTCCTGACGAACAACAACAAATTCACCCTCTTCATCAACAACAACAGCAACAACTAGAACATTATAATGCGTCAATGTTTGTTCCTCCAGCTCAGTCGAATCAGCCCGACCCGTTGAGTTTCCACGATTTCAGCTCACAATGTCATTTCTCTAATGATTTTAGCTCAATGATCGGACCTGACACGTGGAGTTGTTCTAGTTCTACATATCAAGAACCGGTCATTACCAACGATGAGCTTCCTCCTTTGCCTTGTGATTTATCGAGCAATTTTTCGAGTTCAGTTGGTTCGGGTTTGATTGGTTTTGAAGAGCAAACCACATTGACAAATGGGTTTGAGTCGGTTTCGGGAAGTGGATCGTATTTTGGATTTGACTCTGGTGAGTATGTTCATAGCCCTCTTTTTAGCAGAATGCCACCGGTTTCAGAAACTCTACCAGAAGGTTTTGATTTGGGTTCATCGGCTTACTTTTTCTAATTAAGTAATTATTAATTAATTAAGTTAATGTCGGCTAATTGTCTTGAGTTTTATTATGGGGTCTTTTTTTTTCTTTTTTGGTTTTGTTTTTGTGGTTTGTGGTGGTGGATTGGCATGCTGAGTGAGACCAATGTAAGTTTATGGAGTTGTTTATATTATATGATATATATATATATATATATATATATATATGGAGGAAAGCATAATTTTTCCATTTAATATTTTTCAAATTACCATTTATATCCTTAAATTTTACAATGGACCATTTATACCTCTTAAGTTGTATTTTTTATAACTTTTGTATCTTTTTACATGCTATGAATTTAAACGCAGATAAAGGTGCGAATCCCTTAAATTTTATCCAACATGATAAAATGGACATTGTTTTACATTGTTAAATCATTTTAACTTTATCTCTCATCTTTTCTCTTTATTTCAGTGGTCTTCTTCTTCTTTTCTTAGTTTCTCTTTCTATTTTTTTTCCTTCTCATTCTCTTAACAGATTTTCTCCTTCTCCATCTTCTCTCTTTATTTTTCTCATTCTCATTCTCTCAAAGGTAATAAAAAACAAACCAACTTTTTAAATTATTTTATGGTTAATGAAATCGAAATTACTAATATAGATTTATATGATTTTTTTCAATTTTTACTTTTTTTATCTAATTTTAAGTATTGATAGCCTCTGGATATTGTTGGTATTATAGGACATCTTTTATCTCAAATTTAGCATTGATTTCATCAAAGAAAATTCTTTTTAATTTCAAGTTTTAAATTTATTTGTGTTTTGGTGTTTTTAAATATGATTTTATTTTATTTTTATGTTTCTTTTTTTTAATTCTTAAAAAACAATGGAGTTCAAATTTTTGTGAGATAAAGGGATTTTAGCAAGATGGAGGTGCTGCGATTTTTTTATTTTACTCTCATTTTGTAGTTTTAGTTTAAGGCAAAGAGTAAAGATTTTTCTTTTTATTTAATTTTTCATTTTTCATTTTTTTTTCTTTCATGTTATTTCTCGTACACATGGAAACCAACATGGCAAATAAATTAATGATAAATCGACTGCTTATGACACGTTAACGTGAGTGTATTTTATGCAAAATTTTCAATTTATTCAGAAATACAGAAAATATAAAAAAAGCAATTTAAGAGGCACAAGCAGTCTTCCACAGAATTATATGACATTATTTGTCAGAGAAAAGGGAAGCGAACCTTCGAACGTCTAGCAGTCGAAAGATCCCTCTTCTTGCTCTTGTTTCTGACGATGAATTGGACTTTTGCTACAAATGTCTTTAATCCAACTTTTATGGTAGTCTAACTAAAAACTCAGCCCATTTAGTACTTCTTATGAAAACTTGAGATTAAAAAACGAATCTTAGAGATTTTAGTATATTCTCTCTTGCTTTCTTGACCGACTTTAACTTACGAGAACAACCCCACACCTGCTGTCTTTAAAGATTTTGGTAAGTGTTAATAATATAAATTTACCTTTTTAATCTAGTAAAATAAATTACCCATGATGAGACTAAGAACTTACAAAAAACCTTGATTAATCTCAATTAAAATGTCACCATTCTAAAACAAGTTTGGCAGATAAATTTGCGAGATAACATTATTTTTACTGTCTAAACGTGTGATTATTTTGGTGTCTGTATGAAAAATATTGTTAATTGAGCATTTTAAATTTTAAATTTTTTTTGCTTTTATCAATTTAGTGTCTCACGGAGTTGAACAACAAAAATAGATGGCAAATGCCTGATCGAATTGAATTGATCGGTCAAGTAGGAACAAAGTTCAAGTCTACCAATATGTTAGAATGTCCTAATTGCATACATCACTGTACTTCCACTTGACACCTGTTATAATGATAAAAATGACTTGTCTCATTGTGACCTTTTCTTGAATTCTCAAAACTTTCGGTCACTTCATTCTCATTGGGGAAATGAACTCGCCGCTGTCTCGATTGTGCTACCGAAGGTTCTAGGACTCAAAATAGGAGAGCTCTTATCTTGGGGTGGCCTTCTTACTTAGATACTTTAAACAGTTATTCGCTCCGTATTTAATTACCCGGGGTTTACCATGGACACCATAACTGGTAAATCAGAGGTGCATCTTTCTCAATCCTCTAGTACAAGGGAAAAGTCCTCTTGATGCTCTAACACCCGCACCGAATATGGATCGAACTGTTTGATGATGTTCTGAACCCAGCTTACATTCTGTTCTAGTAGTGATTTTATGCAATTACGCACTCGAAACATCCACAGAAAGTTAATTTTGTCGAGACAAATATAGAGAAAAAGAGAAAGTGAAAGCGAAAGAGAGGCAATGGGAGTCAGGGGATAGAAAGAAAAGGAAAAATGATGTGTGGGAGATTTCAGCTCAATCGATTAGGTTATGATGATACTTTCTAAGTAGTTGCTACACTGACATGATGGCATGTCGGTCAAAAAACCATCCGGCTAGGCAAAATTGGGCCCCATATAGTTCTAATGTACTTTCCGATTGTCCACTATTTACTACTTCTCTTTGTATTGTTGTATCTATTTCATGGTTGCACCAATTTTTAGTTTTGTATATTTATCATTACTCCATTACTAATTAAATGGAGATTGTGAAGATATATTTTTATTCTCCATTAATGAGCTTAAATTTGTGTTTTTAATATTTTATATTTAATTTTAAATTCTATATCTTAAAATATATTACTATAAACTAGATTTATATTTATATTTAAGGAAATTGGATTTCTGAATCTTATATCGATTTTTTTTAATTAATCCTATACCGATTTTTCTTTTAAAATACTACGGAATGAGATTTTAAATTCTAAAAAAATATTTAAAATGGAATGAAATGAAACTTTAAATTCCAAAATATTTCGGACTAGAATCGAAACGATGACATTCCAGTTACACCCATAACAGTCTTTAAGATCAGGAAAAAGGAAAAGAGTATGTAGAACTAAACCTTCACCCACTCTAGCATCAAACATACATGTACACCTGTTAATCTCGATATGGAAAATAAAATGCAGAATCTTTACTTTCCTAATATACAAAAAGATTCAATTCTACGCTCTTTATTGTATAAATCACAATCCATATGCTCAAATTTTCCATTCAAAACCCTTTTTTTTTCTTCTTCAATTTTAATCTGCTTCAGCCGCCATGAGAAAAACCTTCTATTATAGTTTCCTGCCCACAAAGGCAGAAGAAGAAGCAGCAGCGGCTCGCAGCGCACAGCACCACGTGACTCGAACCATAGTAGAAATCAGAGACTGGTTCGCTCCGCCCCGCATGGACCCAACGAACCCATGGCAAATAAGGAGAGCAATATCAAGAAGTGAAGTGGCCACCGGCGAGTTTTTACTGAGCCATGAAGAAATGTTTGAACATGTTTTTAGATTCTGGAATGTTGAGTTGGCTAACCATCTTGTCCAAGGGAACAAGTGCTTCGTCGTTTTGATTGATTATTCAGAAGACAACATGCCCAAAACTTTTCAGAGTTCGTACGTGAAGAATGGAGCAAATAATGATACGTATCTTTTAGGGTTAGTGGAGGTTCTACGTTGTAGGGTTATTAATCCAGGAGATGAGATTGGGCTGTTTTGGGATATGAGGCCTGCTAGTTATGGTTTTGCATTTAAGTTATTGCGTAGAGGAAACTCTACTAGTTGATAAAGACAACACGACTTGTCGTTTAATATCTTTTAGGATTTCTGATTTTCATTTTGATTAGTTAATTTCTTTTGATTATGGTTTTAATTATTCACCTTGATATGTTTTTATATGTAACATTCCATTTGTCTTCCTTGTGAAATTTTATTTTTCCTTTCTTAATGAGCAATGCTAAACTCTGATACTTAAGGTTAATGATTTGAACTTCCAACTTGGTTTTTCCTTCTTATTGCAATAAGGCAATAAAGAGATGAAATCGCATAAATTAATTAAATTTTGCTATTTAAAGTTAATTATGTGCAGTTTACTTTTTATAAATATATTGAAAATGTCACAAACCTTTCCACTTCCTAAAATTATTAATTCTAATTTTTAAATAAATCTCAACCTTTAATTTTACATTTTAAAATGTTGATATTACGAATATTGTAGGCTATATCTAAAATAACATGAGAAATCAAAATTTAATAAGTTATTATCAACTTATATGATTTAATTGTAGCCCATGACACTTGTCAAAAACAAATTACAGCACACGTACATTAAACAGTACCAATGAGTTTTCATAAAGCTTGGTGTAATCTGTTACGAACGACTTCCAAATAGTTTGATATGAAAAGCTGGACGATCGCAATTTTCTTTTACAAATTGAAATCAGCTATCAAAATATTTCTTATTGGGTCAGATTTCACTCATTTGGAAATATGGAATGTAATTCAATTTTTTAAATGAGATTTTATTTTTTTATTTTGAAGAAATCCAATTTATCATTCAAATTATATCTAATTTTAAATATAAATCTTAATATAAGTAATATATTTTTGTTTTTTAAGCTCGGATGCAATGATTTAAAAATAGTTTTTGGTTGAAAAAAAAATATACTAAAAGAATTATTTTTAGGTTAGACCAACTTTTCAATTTTTTCTTCAATATTATAATATACCAAAAGAATATCCAAAATGATTATAGGAATAGTAATTCATCGTTTTATCAAGAAAACAATTTCTTTTTCAAGTGTGAAATTCCCTTGATGAATGAAAACTTCCTCTGGCAAAACTTATAATAATGCCGCTTGCAGGCCCAGCAGCATTCTATATGGGCCTATTTGTACATTATCCGCCCACGTACCTATCCCAACAACCCAACGGTATGGGCTGGATGTTTCTTTTTTTAATTATTTATTAGCAGATTTAATGCGCCGAAATAATACGATAAACTAAATAATAAATATAGCACTTTCTCTTATTCAACAAATTGAAGAAAGCTATTATGATCAAGAGGATTCCAACCTGTAATTTTCTTTCAAACATCATTAACTATTCAAATAAATAAAATACCAGAAAATTAAATATTTATTTAACAAGGTAAGGACGGATTTGACCCTCATTAAGGAAGCTTACGGAATTAAATTGGCAATTTAACAATTAAAACGAACCTTTCGCTAATGGTAAGGTTATTAGACTTTTATTTGTTTTTCCTTTCTTCCATTTGGAAGGTCACGTCTTCTTCTTTTTTATAAAAAAAAAAATTAGGTTTTAAGTATTCATTATTGTAATATTTAAAAAAATACTTACATGGCAATAACAAAATAAGAAAAAATATCAATTAGAAATAATCTGATCGATCTTTTTACTTTTCATAAATAATATACAAAATAAGAGATTTTGAGATCGAGTGTCTCTTTTACCATCAAAAGTTACTATTCAAAAGGTAGTATTATTTTTTGGGCAATATATAATATTATTTAAATTTATTGAATATTTTATTTATAAAAAAATAAAAAAAATCAACAAAACAAAGAATGATAATGACTGCAAGCGTACGGAGCAACATTGACAACCTTTTAAATAAAAAAGTTGAAAGTCCATTATTTGGTATGCTTACTATTATTTATTATTTAAATCTTCTAATTCGATAACCCTAATTAGGTTCTTTGAAGGGTGATTAGAATAAGAAGATGCTGTTGCTGATGTTTCTCTTAATCGTAGACTTTTTCTTTTTAAAATATATTATTTTATTATGTTTGAACCTATTAATGTTAAAAGAACTGATAGGCTATTAGAAAGTTGGAAGAAAATGCACCCATATTAAAAAATTTTCTTATTTCTTCATATCAACAAAATTAAAATTAAGAGTTTGTTTCTTTCCCAAAAATAATTAATTTTTTGAGTTCTTCGAGAAATAATTTATTTTTTATAAAAAGAACTTAATCATAAAATAATATAATATTTTTTTAGCCATCGACATTATTAAAATAATTATACCATATGTATTGAGATTTTATTAATCTATATAGAAATCTTGAATATATTTTTTGGGGTCTCGATTTGCTTGTTTCATAAATTTTTTAGTATTCCATAAATATTATTATCCAATAATCTATATAAAACTCTATAATACTAGTTGAATAAATTTCTCGATAATTTAACTTTATACTTCAAATAATTAGAATCTTTCAAAAAATTTTCATATCGAGTTGGTCATATAGATAGCCAATCATTAAATCATAAATTGTCAAACTAATTAAATATAAAATTATAATTGTATGCACTGCATGAGGGCATTTATCCTCATAATCAATGCTATTTTTTTGCAAAAAAACATATGCAATAAGTTTACTTTATATGTCTTAAATCCATTTCAATTTCACACAAATATATTTTTGTATTTTACTGACTTGATATTTCTTAATGCCCATAAAATTTCAAAATTTACTTTTTAGTAAATTTAAATGTCACACGCGTCGTTCTATTTTAGCCAATCAATTTTATGTCTATATTCATCAATACATTAAATTCAATATCCCCGTCATTTTTCATAATGTCAGAGCTTATTATATAAATGCTGTCGACATTTATTTTATATTGATTTCATTTTGTCTTGACATAATATATTTTATAGAAATCTCATAACTTTCATTCATTTCATGTATCTGAGTTTCGTGGAAAAACTTATCAATCATATTTAGTATCTCTTTTAAATTTCACTTTTCTATAACTTAATCATATTAAATATTTATTTCTTTTCTTTCATATTTGGAACCACGCTATCATACTTCAGACATGTAGCAAGTTTATAATTTAAAAGGCAATTTATCTATTCAGCCCGTGTTGCTTGCAACAAAACATAACATAATATATTATTATCAGAAATCACCTAATTTGATTTGAGGTTTAATCACAATTAAAGATGTTCACACATGCCACAAGATCTAGGTTTTCTAAATAAAAAAAAAATTGAATGTTCACTTGTTTTAAATAAAAAAAATTTCCGTTGAAAGCCTTTCCTTTTAAAAGGCTTTTCCTTTTAAAAGCCTCACGATTCACGTGGCGCAAGTAAAATTAAACTTAATCAAACTGGTAATTAGGAGAAAAAAAAAATTATAATGTGCTTTTATATATATATCTCTTCAATGAAATTATTTATGGAAATGGTTTGTTGTCATTATCCGCCGATGAGAATAGGCAATGACATGCTATACATTGGCAAATGATAGAGAGGAAGGTGCCATGAAGTCACCAATTTGTTTCTTACGTTGTTTTTGTTTTCATTTAATAATAATTACGCGAGCAAATATTCAACCTGGGCCTGGACCTGGACCTGGACCAGGGCCAATATATTACACGTCGACCTTGTCTTTTTTATTTCTTTCAATTAGATTAGATAAGTTTCTTCTTTTTTTTTTTTAAATAATAATAATTTGGCTGCTTCGTCTTGTTCTCACATAATCTCGACGCTCATTTAACGCATCTGATTTGCACGCGCTGCCCCGGTCAACGGCTAATAACTTTCCCGCGTCCAATGCGTGGGAATTGGCAAAGACAGAAATAATTTGACGTATTTTGGTAGTGTGATGTTTTTGTTTGTCTTTTAGATTGGCATCTAATCTTCAAGATTGAGACGACTGTGATTGGAGAGGACACAAAACTATGAAACTCAAGGCTTTCACGTAATTATCGAATGTAACGTGATAACTACTTAGTTGTTTTTTTTTTTCTTTTGTCCTTTTAAAAATATAAATAATGCAGATTTAGTTATAAATAGAGCAAAATGGAAAAAAAAAATTTTGAGTTGTGACTTATGACAACCGAAAACAAAATGATAATTGAAGGGATAATTACCCAAGCTCTCTTCATTTCAATTTTTTTTTTTTTTACTTAAGCATTCATTTGGTTTCAAGCAAGATTAATGCAAAAGTGATTAAACTTAATTGTTGAGGTTAACTTATTTAAAGTTATTATGTGAAAGAGATAGTTTCGATTAGACAAAATTTTATTCTCCATTATGATAATGCTATTATTATGAAATTATTCTTTTTCTTATTTTCAAAGTATTTAAAGCGATGAAATATTACCAAATTTAAAATTTTAGTCCTTGTATTACGAGATACACACTCGAACATATATGTTGTTTTATCTACTAATCTAATGGCCAGGCATTATTCTAATTTATAAGATCAAATCTTTAAGTCGTGATAAAATTGTATTCATATTCTCTTACCATAATTAGATTATATAGTTGTTAGTATAGAGAATCAAATCAACATTAGATTATTGTAAATCCCTGTAAGTCGGGCTTTTATCTATATATTCGATGAAATGAGAATAGAAGGGAAAGATCCATTCAATTATATTTCTACTAATTATTTAAAAATTATCGGAGACGGAGTGGTTGGGACTCATTCTCCTCTTACTAGAGCAGTAGCGACGGGATTTACTCCCTTTAGTTTAGGCAAATATTAACAACTTATATTTTACATTTAACTTAGTTTGAATAGTGTTATACAGATTGATTTTGTCACGGCATCTTGTTAAAATATCACTCTGTAAACTTATATAATGATATGTACAGAAAAACACTATTCAAAAATTTTATATTCTTATTCGAAGGTTTCAAGTTTGAGTGCCGCATACAGAGATTGCAACGCTGGGAGTGTCATCCTATGAAGGTACGGTGAAGTGTTCAAAATCAAATCTAAAGCAAGATGTGTTCTTCATTTTGTGTTCTCTTTTAATTATCGAGTAGATAAGGATATTCCTAATTATTTGGTTTCTATAATTATTCATCTACACCCTTTCATTTATTCTCATCCCCTTGTCATAATTTGTCTTTTTTTTTTTTCATTGGACTTCCAATCTTTTGTATTGGTCCATAATTATACAAATAATTATATAATAAATAAATAGTTTAATTAAAACAATATATATTTATATAAAAAAAATAGAAAATGGTAAGGGTGATATTTTTTTTTTGAAAGAAGGTAATACTATTTGATTTAAAATTAAAAAATTAGATCAAACCAATGCAATTCAATTTTTTCTTTTTATACCACTCGGTATTCGACACAGCTGACTAATTTAGATTTAAGTTCTGTAAAGACTTATTATGCGGCCAACCCCTCCAACCTAGTTTTCTCAATTCAAATTCATTTGATTTAGGTATATTTGATAATTTGATTTTATTAAGAGTTTTAAAATATTTCTGAATTGAATTTGCTTTGATTTATGAAATGGATTGATTATTTAAATATTATTTATATAATTTCTATGACATTAATAACCATAGTATACGTTTTGGTACAAATTATATTTATTATATAGTATATAATCTTAAAATTACTATGATTTCTAAAATTTGAAATGCCATACAATTTTTAAAATATGGTTTTATTTTTCAGTTTGAATCGTGAAAAATCTAATTGTTTGATATTTTTATATTTGAACCTTTCATTTATATTGAAATAATACATACTTTTAATTTTAAGTATTATTCTTCATTTAATTAATAAATTTTATTTTTACTATTTAATAGTAAATTTAAATTACAATTTTTAAAATTATATATTTATTTTCAATTTCAATCTAATATCAAGATAAACTGTTAACAAATTTTTTTACAATCTTTCTTCTTCATTAAATTTTGATATATAGAAATACAATGGTGATCATTGTTTTGATGCAAAAGTAGAAGCAAAATTGTTTTTTTTTTTAATTACCAATTAAAATCAGCCAAAAACATTAAAATCTAAAATAACAAATTTGGCTTTGATTTCCATTTCAAACAATCAAAACTACCCGTTTTGATTTCTAGTGGCAACCCTCAATCAAACACATGTCTATATTAAAAAAATGGCCTACCATCATACGATTTCTAGTGGATTATTGAAACGTGTTTCAACATGTAGTGGGGTTGAAATAATTACCCATTACAGAAGATTTTTTTTTTTTTGAGTGGAGATTAGAAAACAAAATTTGAAAAAGCACTTAACATAAACCAAATCTCAATAAAAGATACTTGATGTTAAAAGAAGAAAATTTGATTTAAAAATTAAAAAAGAACTAAATAAAAAATAATAAATATTTTTCAAATTAAATATTGAGTTAGGTATAATCACGGTTTTAGAACCGCCGGTTTCAATTTCAAAGCTGGTTCTAATTATAAGAAAGTTAAAACCAAAATCGAATCGCTTTTAGGTAATTTCTAAGACGATTTTGGAACGCCAGTTTTGGTTTTGTTGTAGTTTAAAACCTAAATTAGATAATTTATTTTAAATTTTAAAAATTATTTTTTGATTTGTAGCTTAAATAAATAATAATAATAATAATAATAATAAGTATTATCATTGAAAAACATTAAACCAATTTAATAAAATTTATTTTAAAAATTACAATAAAATAGAAGTTAAGTTGAGAGTTTATTTCAAAACATGTTTTTCATAGTTTCAAACCAGAATTATCGATTAAATCAAAACCGTCGATTTCAATTTCAAAAATAAATATTTATAATCAAACTTTAACTACACGGTTTTAGTTATGTTTTAAAATTAGAAACCGTTGACCACAATTTAGTGTCTATTTTTATCGATTTGATTTTAGTTTGAAATCGAACCATGATCATTCCTATGTTTAGTATAACTAAATATTTTTTAATTTTATAACTTTAAATTAAATATGTTTTATCTATTTTTTAAATTAAAGACAAGACACAATATTTTATATTATTATTATTATTATTGTGTTTCTAAACATTTTTTTCTTTCTTAATTTTAAATAATTTTAATTGGTTAAAAATATTCAAAATTAATTTTTAAAAATTGTAACTTTTTATCCTTGAGATAAATTGTATAAAAAATTAATTTTTAAAATAAATTATATATTTCGTGAGAAAATTGAGCTCTATTCCTCAAGTAAATCTAACTAATCAATCGAAGATACATCCGAGCCGGGCGGGCCAATGGTAGGCTGCAACTGTAAATCACGTGCGTGGGAGATGTGTACTGTTATCAGTGTAGAGTGGATCCATGGACCGCAGTTCATATGATAGCTTTCCTTACACGCGCATTCCCACGAGTGTGGTACACCTCATGATTCATTAAAAATAACAATTACAAATAGTAAAATAATAGCCACGACTTGGGTGTCCCTTGAGACAACTCTCTAATTAAAATTAAAATTAAAATTAAAATAAGAGGATTAATGACAAAATAAAATTAAAAAAATGTAAATATTTGATGAAAAATTATGATTAAAAAATAAAATTATGATTATTTGGTTGTTTTTCCGCTCTTAAAAACATAGAGAGAAGAAAGGCACAGAAGAAAGAGCTCTCCACCAGTTTGGCCCTCGCCAAAAAATGGAGCCCGAATCTGGACTTCATAGTCCTCGTGATCCTTCTCAGGTAAGGTTTTCTTTTGCTTCTTTTCTTCCTTCGCTTTCTTTGAATTCTAAATAAGAAGAAGAGATTTTATTTGTAGGTTCTCTTCACTCTTTGATCTTCTTTTTCTCATGATTTAATTTCTCATTTTTTCCCTCGTCTGTTTCGCTTTGATTTCACTGTTTAATCCACCGCGATTGCTTTTTTTTTTTTTATTTATTTTTCGTTCCAATTTCTGCTTTGAAGTAGTTGTTTTTTGGATACTGATATTATTATCAGTTTTGGTTAGTTGAGTGAGTTGCTGATTGAAGATTTGGAGATCTTTAAGTGTTACATTCTTGACTCTTGACTCTGTGAATCCATCCTGTTATGGGTTTCAATTGCTTCTGTAGTTTATTTGGTGGTGGGACAGTGTAACGTATTTCAGTTACTGTGACCGGGTGTTGGCCTATTGAGTTATTTTTTAATCCTTGCTGAGAGTTTGGCTTTTTGTTTATTATGCTTATATATTATAGGAGTTGAAAGTTTGTACTTTGTGCTGGTCAAGTAATGCTTTCTATATTTCTGGAATATTGAGGTTGTTTTTAGAATTTCTTGGCTTTAGACTTAAGTTGGAAAAGATGAAGCTCTAGCTCTTAGCCGCATCATTGTCATAAACAGATAGCTAATTCTAATCATATTACATTTGATCAAGCACAAAAAAAACAAGAAAAAAAAAAACTATCTCCATGGTTGATGACAAGGTTCTCCTTGACTTTGGTTAATTTCTGCCCGACCAATAGCATGCCACTCAAGCTTTACACCAAGTCATAACAATGAATGTGGTATCTCTTTTTTTTATTTTTTGTTTATTGATTTTACTTGTTAAATTTGCCCATCTGATTTTTGAAAAGCAAATATACCATCCTATAATGCTGTGAATTTAGTGGTTAGCAGGAACAATATCTTTCAATTAGTTCCTGAATATAAGTTCTAACTTAATTTTTGTGGCTTTGCAGCTTTCATGGGTTAATCTCTCGAGGAATTTACTATTAGCATACCAAAGCTTTGGTGTAGTATATGGCGACTTGAGTACTTCACCTCTTTATGTTTTTACAAGCTCATTTAAAGGGAAGTTGCAGAATCATCTCAATGAAGAAGTAGTGTGCGGTGTATTATCTTTGATTTTCTGGACCCTTACATTGGTACCTTTGATTAAATATGTCTTTATCCTATTGAGTGCAGATGATAATGGTGAAGGTAAGAAATTCATTCAGTTGGATAGATATTCCCTCCTCTAAAAGCCAGTTACATACTATTACTGATGTATTTTGATTCACGTCAGGTGGTACATTTGCTCTTTATTCACTACTTTGCAGGCATGCAAAGTTTAGCTTACTTCCTAATCAACAAGCAGCCGATGAGGAGCTATCGACCTACAAATATGGTCCCTCAAGAGAGATTGCAGGCTCCTCTGCGCTGAAGAGGTTTTTGGAGAAGCATAAAAGGCTACGGACTGCCTTGCTTGTTGTTGTATTACTTGGTGCTTGCATGGTTATTGGAGATGGTGTACTGACTCCAGCAATCTCAGGTAACAGATTGCTATGAGTCACGAATAAATTTTTAGTACAGAATCTTAATAGATGCATCTTGACCATTTCTATTCTTTGAAGTTGGATCTCTGCTTTTTTTTTTTTTTGGTCAAATAACCTTTTGAACAATTGGAGGACAGTAAGAAAAATTTTCACTTTTTCACTTTTTCTGCAGAGTCATGGTATTAATATAGGCAACCCAATTTACATATCTGTTAGTTAATATAGTTAGTTAAGCTGAAAAGTGTTAAAATGGGATATAGCCGATTTCCATTGATTTCATTACAAGAACTCTAGTCATCATATTAGCAGCTGTTGATGGCATATTTTTCAGTTTCTGCTTTCCATTTTTAATTTCATGGATTCCTTTCCCTCCACCTGCTGATAAATTATTCTTCAGCATGCGCTTCTGCTTGGTTCATTGCTTAACCTTGTAAAATTCCTTTCATCTAGAAATGACAATAATGATGGTTCTTTTACTTGGTTCAATGACTTTCGTTTAGGGATTAACGTGTAATTTACACTTTTTTCCCTTGCAGTTTTATCATCAGTATCAGGTCTGGCAGTTACTGAACATAAATTAACAAAGGGTAAGTTTCTCTTTAAACCAATTTCTCTTTTTAAATTTTCTGATTAAAGTTATTACTTGTTAAATACTGCTGTAGAGCATCATAACGCTTGTTATTATTGTTAGGTGAACTTGTCTTGCTGGCCTGTGTCATTTTGGTGGGCCTGTTTGCTCTTCAGCATTGTGGTACTCATCGGGTAGCTGTTTTATTTGCACCAATTGTAATCATCTGGTTGCTGTCCATATTTTCTGTTGGGTTGTATAATATCATGCACTGGAATCCAAAGATTGTTCGTGCACTTTCACCTCACTATATTATCAAATTCTTCAGTCAGACTGGTAAAGATGGTTGGATTTCCCTTGGTGGGGTCCTTCTTTCAATAACTGGTATGTACAGTCCACACATTATTGAAATTTTATTTGATTTTTATGATTCTGCACCCATTTACTACATAGGATTGTATGGCTTTCTTATATTTGCATTAATGGAATTTTACCCGTGAACTGATTTCTTGCATATCATTGCATGGTGACATTGGCAAAATCTTTCTGTTATTATCAAAGGCAGTGTTTTCTTATACAAATTACTGAGTTCTCCAAACATGAATGCCAGTTATGTTGCCAATCTTAGAACTGAATAATGAGAATTTTGTGGATGCCACCAGGCACTGAAGCTATGTTTGCTGACCTTGGTCATTTCACTGCCTCATCTATCAGGGTGAGTATAAAATGAGACTTATCTTGCAGTTATAAAGCTCGTCTATCTTATTTTCAGTGGAATACTATATTTAATATTTTTCTTTCTCGAGCGATGAATTTGACTAGTTTCTTGCCTATGCAGATTGCATTTGCATTTGTTATATACCCTTGTTTGGTGGTACAATATATGGGTCAGGCTGCATTTCTATCTAAAAACCCTGGATCCTTCAATGACAGTTTCTATGACTCAATACCTCGTATGCGTTGTAACCTTAACTAGTTGCTCATAGAAATATGCTTCCATATTGATTTAGTTTCTGACATCTCCCTGTGTATTGCAGAACCAGTATTTTGGCCTGTTTTCATTATTGCAACTCTTGCAGCTATTGTTGGGAGTCAGGCTGTTATTAGTGCCACTTTCTCTATTGTTAAACAATGCCATGCCCTTGGTTGTTTTCCGCGAGTTAAAGTCGTCCACACCTCAAAGCACATATATGGCCAAATCTACGTCCCTGAAATAAATTGGATCCTCATGATTCTTACTCTTGCTATAACTATCGGATTTCAAGACACTACTCTCATTGGAAATGCTTATGGTAATTACCCCCTGCACGTGTGAGGTGTTCTTATGCAACTGTTTTTGCAATTATAGCATGATCTAGCATACAGAAGTATAAGATTTTTTATTTCTGGTTTTTTGATCCAGAACATGAGTGAGCCTGATTTTGTTCATTTCTTGATCGTTGCCTCTCAACTCTGTATGTAGTGTATTTAGATACAGAATTTTTATGATTGTTATGTGAATTCTTAAGGTATCTATTTCCATAGCAGCGCAATCAGCCTAAGTCTCATTGTAGCTGCTTACTGAGCTACTAAGCTAGGGGTGAGCTAACGGTTGAACCGAACGGAACTGAGGAAAAAGACAAATGAAACTTTTAAAAGTGAAACTGCACCAAAATCGATGTCGGAATTGAATCGACTCGAACTGAA
Organism: Jatropha multifida; assembly: GCA_948099535.1. Taxonomy (NCBI): domain Eukaryota; kingdom Viridiplantae; phylum Streptophyta; class Magnoliopsida; order Malpighiales; family Euphorbiaceae; genus Jatropha; species Jatropha multifida. The sequence goes on along the minus strand of CANUEX010031818.1, from coordinate 21,057 downwards.
CCAGCTCGGTTCAGTCGGTTTTTGCCATATTGGTTCGGTTTTTTTTAAGTCTAACTGACTATTTTGCAAACCAAGCCGAACCGATAGAAGTTTCAGTCTGAACCATTTAAACAGACAACCGAACTTCCTTTTTTGAGCAGCCTGACCGGACGAAATTGAGTTGGTTTGGTTGGTAGTTTTGCACGCCCCTAATGACGCACTCCCCTAGCCCTGGGGCATTTTTCTTATTTTCTTTTTCCATGCTTATATTATATTACATGAAAACTTATTCTATTCTCATGACTATGTTATCAAGCAGCAAGGGTGGGAGTAGATTTTTATTTTCTTTTCCATATAGAAATAAATTTTATGAGTATGTAACTTGAATTTGACTCTGGTTTTTGTTATCTCAGGAGTTGCATGTATGACAGTTATGTTCATCACAACATTTCTCATGTCGCTTGTAATAACCTTCGTTTGGCAGAAAAGTGTCATACTAGCTGCATCCTTCCTGCTAGTTTTCTGGTTCATTGAGGGCGTCTACCTTTCAGCAGCCCTCACTAAAGTTTCCCAAGGTGGATGGGCTCCTCTTGTATTCTCAGTCATCTTTATGCTTATCATGTACATCTGGCATTATGGAACTCGCAAGAAGTACAACTATGATCTTCACAACAAAGTATCATTAAAATGGTTACTGGGCCTTGGCCCCAGCCTTGGTATTGTCCGTGTTCCTGGGATAGGCCTGATATACTCAGAGTTGGCAACCGGAGTACCTGCAATCTTCTCCCATTTTGTAACAAACCTCCCTGCATTTCATAAGGTTCTAGTTTTTGTTTGTGTAAAATCAGTCCCTGTTCCATATGTTTCCCCTGAAGAACGCTTTCTTATTGGCCGAGTATGCCCAAGACCATATCGCATGTATAGGTGCATTGTGAGGTATGGGTACAAGGATATCCAGTGGGATGATGGAAATTTTGAGGACAAGCTTATACAGAGCATAGCTGAGTTCATCCAGTTGGAAGCAGTAGAACCACAATTCTCTAGTTCAGAGAGTCCATCCCTTGATGGCAGGATGGCTGTTATGAGCACCCAATCAGTCCAATCAAGCTTGAGTTTAGTAGTAACTGAGCAAGAAATTATGAGTATCGACGAATCTGTTCCAAGCAGCAGATCTTTAACTCTCCAGAGTCTCAGATCTGTTTATAATGATGAAACTCCACAGAACAGGAGGCGTCAAGTGAGGTTTCAGTTACCACCAAATCCTGCAATGGATCCTTTGGTTAGGGACGAGCTGATTGATCTAATCCAGGCCAAAGAAGCGGGTGTTGCTTATATAATGGGGCACTCTTATGTGAAGGCTAGGAGAAATTCCTCATTTTTGAAGAAGCTCGCTATCGATATCGGGTATTCATTTCTTCGGAAGAACTGCAGGGGCCCTGCTGTGGCACTTAACATTCCCCACATAAGCCTTATTGAAGTTGGTATGATATACTATGTCTAGCCATTTGGAGGGATATTCTTCATTCATTGACGTAAGCTGCATCACATTTGAGCTAGTAGAATACAGAAGTAGCTAATGAATTGCTTTACGCAGTGTTACCCTTACAAAGGGTCAAGGGCTTGTAAGTTGTTCTGATGCCATACTGATTATGAAACAGCTTCTCTCTTTTTGTAGCTCTATTTTCTCACCTGTAGATAACGTTCTGCAGTCATTACCTTCATTTGATGAATTGTCTAGAGGCTTTTTTTACATGATTAGTTATTGAAACTAAGTTTTCTTCTGTAATGTATATGTTATATTTAGCCATCTTGGATCTCTAATCAAGTGTTGCTTCGATTAAGTGTATATTTAGCTTAGGTTTTAGATGGTTGTTTTCTTGCAGAGATGAGACATCCACCCTCTCATCGGTGGGGATTTTCCGAAAAATGGATTTAGGTTCCCCTGCTCGGTCTGGTCATTGATCTTGCTTCTGTATTGTGACTACTTTGAAATTGCACAAATTTTTTTTTTTTAATTAAAACAAACTATTTATTATCACATGAATATTAACGAATAGCCCAATTGTTTTTCCTACTTTCTTGGGAAAGTAGTACTGTTTGGCTTGCGGAAAATGCTGTTGCGAGACTTGTCACCTGCTGAAACAAAGCAAAGTAATAAGTACGCATTATTAGTATTAATCAACTTCTGTAATGGCATTTAGGGCTATTTCGACATTTACAGTTGTTTGTAAATAGTTGCTGATAATGGAAATCCACTCTGATAATAATAAAAAATAAGTCAATTCTATATTTTATTTTCAAAAAAATGTAGAATATTCTAATAAAAATATGTACAATTATCAATTTGTTTTCCTGGAAAAAAATAAAAAAATTGTATTAGGAAATGAAAAAGTGAAAATTGAAATTGTATTAAATAATAATAATAATTTTTTCCTTCAAATTTTTTTCAATGTGTTATTGAAAATATTATTTACATATATAAATGATACTCACAGGCCAACTTTTCGAAGCTTGGGCTTAGCTTATGACGCTGAACAGGAAGGGTTTTCGAGGCCGCGCAATTACGCAAAACGTGGTTCGGCGCAAGAGCTGATAAAAGGAGCAACGTTCACTGTCGTTCTCTGTCCTCTACACTCGGCACTCTGCACGTAATCCCTAATTTCTTGTTGTTTTAATTACATTTTCGAATTAATAACAAAAATTGGCTGTTGTTTGGGTCATTAGCAAGCTGAAATAAGCAGTTCTCGTTTCAGAATCCATGTAAACTAGATATTTGAGTTAAGCTAGTGTGTTGCAAATCCCACAGTAATTGGAGAATTTTAGTGTTTTGTCTATTCAATTAAGAAAGCTCCACAGGTCTCAAGTGATTCGGAAAAGTGGAGGTGAATGCTTGAGTGCCTTGATAGTCATCTGGACAAGCTACTTGGTTTAAAGAAGGCTCGATATCGCTATAAGAAGGCAGTGTGGGAAATAATTTTGATTATGATATTTTGTGTCATGAGGTTGCAAAATCTTGCTTATTTCTATTGAATATATTGTTGTTTAAATTTTTTTTTATGCTGTTGATAGATCATTCCATGTCTGGATAAGAACAAGATTTGTGTTTCCAGGATGATGAGGTTTAAAAGTGATCTCTCTATTAGTTTAAATTTAGATGAAAGTTACCCATTGCTTTCTCATAAAACCATGTTCTTGTCACTTCTGCATAACTGTTTCTTGTGCTTGGCATAAGCTGCCAATTTGTTTTCTAGTGCAATGACTTGAGTTCGTACTATGAAATTTTTGGTTTGAGAATATGTTGCATGGACGCTCATCAATTTGCAACCCATGCATTTAAAAGACAATAGTTCTTTCTTCCTGTGTCTTATGTTGATCTGGTGCTGCAAATATCTCTTTTGCATTTACAATATAATCTAGTTGTTACATATTGCCCATTTATAGACAGTTGCCTCTTTTCATTTCAGCAGTCAGTTGCAACTAAGGCTTACTCAAGAATCCTTTATGTATAGAAAATTCCTTTGACAAATGTCCTCGGATTTTAAATGTAATGAACGAGAGACTGCTCGCCTACCAGTACTTGGCCTAAAGGAAGCTGCTTGCCTAGAACCTCATTATGCTAAAGGGGCTCCTTATATAGCTGATGTCCTCAGCAGATCTTTCTGCATACCTAGAAGGTTGATTTTCTTTGTTCAGTCTCTTTTTGGATGTCTTTATGTCAATTAATCATCCTTCTTTTTTGCTGTAAGTTCTCATCCTGTGGTTGATATTGTTATTAACCTATACAACAACAACTAATACTAGTAAGCATTAATCTCAAACTAGTTGGAGTAAGTTATATGAATCCTTTATTTCCATTCTGCTCTGCTCATAACTAGGTCTTCACTAATGTCAAGAAGTATAGACAGAATTTTTTGTTGCTTCATATCTAGGCTTGAATAACTTACCCAAATTCCTCTTTACTTGTAGGAAGTTGCCTTCCCCTCATGGTGATCTTCATGAAATTTTAAGTTCATTTCTGGGAAAGGTAGGCCTTTTTCTTGATCTAAAATTGTAGTTATGACATACAGATTGCTTATATGTTCTATATATGTTTTGACCTTTGTCATCTTTTCGCATTTTTTCAGGATGATCTGGAATACGAGTTGGATGATAACAACAGACTCATGGGTGTGCTTAATTGTTCTCCTCCAACCCGTGCTAATAATCCATTAATATATGATGTAAAGTTTGTTCACCAAAACCTTGTAAAAGATTCTGCATTTGGAAATCCTCTTGGAAGTATGAATCAGTATTCGGGATTGAAGGTTCCTTGTCATGGGACCAGTGAACAGAAATCAACCATTCGTATTGAAGGTTTTGCTTCTGGCAAGTTTTGAATCTCAATAATTTTAGCACTTGGTTAAGGACCTTGGCAATTGCAATTTCTTGGTAGTTAGTTGTCTCAATTCCTTCTCCCACTTCAATTTTTTTCCTGATGTGGGTACAATAATATTGTACATACTGTTGCTTTGTGGACTTCCAATTTCTCTGTACAAAAATTAGGGCTTCAGAATGATTTAGAAATGTACATCTGGACGGCTGATATTTGCACATCTATCAATTGTAAGTGCTGCAATTGGTTTAGATCTTTGTTGATGGTTTGCAATTAAAATTTGTCTCTGCTGCCAATTGGAAAGCCTGTCTTGTCAATATTATATTTATATAGTTTTAGTTCGTCTTGTACTTCAGAGTTGACACTCTATTATGACTGATTACTGAATATATAGGTGTACTTGCATATATAAAAACCTGCATACTGGCCGTTAGATCTATAACGTGTATATATGCAGTTTTTGCTTACCTATGGAGGTTCAATCAAAACGAACTCCTAATATAAAGTTGCCATTTATATTTTATTTTTCTGAAGAGATTATGATCAAATATATAATTCAGGCACACCAAATCATAATCTAATGATAAATGCATATATGATCTGGCAATAGATCTTAAAATCCGTCATTCTTAATACTCAGGAAAAATAAAAAGAAAGTATACAATTCAGAGACCTTCTGCGTAGACCGGATCCTTGAGAAGGCCTGCTTAGGGGTTATGAGCTCGGGGCAATATTGATCACATTCTGATTTCTTACATATTTGCCATTAGATAAGCGTCATTTTTTCTTTGAAAGTCGCTTCACCTATCCAACGGTAATTACCGGCCTTCTTCTGCCCTGACAAAAGCATTCTAATTGGTCAACTAACAAACCACAAGTTGGATTACCAACTTCCTAAAAGACTACATTATATATACACATACATAAATAAGTGTATCCACAAATCAAAACAAGGAAATGGGCAAGTTCTGGGCAAGCATTAGCAGCAGCTATGAAATTTCAATTCTTGCAGTTTTAGTATTAGTGTTTGCCAATTTGGTACCAGAAGCATGTGGCCAAGACACCTCATGCATAAACCAGCTTGTCCCTTGCCTCAACTACCTTAATGGAACAAAAGATGTGCCTAGAAGTTGCTGTGATCCTCTGGAAAATGTAGTAAAATCAGATTCACAATGCTTGTGTAGCATGATTAGCAACCAAGGTAGTGATCAAGCTGAGCAGGCTGGCATTAATGTTACTGAGGCTCAACAATTGCCTGGAAGATGTGGTCTTCATGTTAATCCCCTCTCTTGTCTTACCGGTAAGTTTCGGTAAAATTAACTGTTTTGATAGTCATCAACTGTTTTATTATCTAATAATTGTTCAAGTAATTTCTCATAAAATTCTAAAATTAAATATTACATGGATTAACTTTTTATAGATTTTAAAATCTAAAAGTTTTCAAAATAGCATTTAAAAAAAGCTGTTACTGCCGAACACGGCTTTAGCCAACTGTCAATTTCTTGTTTCTTATAGTACTGTACCCTTGATTGTGAAATATCGATTGCTTGACAAACCTGTGAATTGCGTGAAGCTTTAATTAATAAACTCACTTGTTATACTTAATTAATGTTGATTCATGGCAGGTTCTCCTAATACCAAAAACTCAGTTGATAATTCTTCAGCTTTCTTGTTGATACCTTCCTGGAGCTTTATGGTGGCCACAGCTTTGTCCATTGCTCTTCACATTTTGTGGTGTAAAGCTGCATGATATCTAGCTTTTGCTGGCAAATATGACCAATCCGATCCAGAGAGTTTTGATTTTGAGATGGAGTTCTCATTTTCTTAGTATTTCTTAATAATCTCTTATTATTTTTAATTTTTTTTTACTCCAACAAAGATGGTGTATTGATTTTTGTTTCGAAACGTTTCTTTATGATGATTTGATATTGATTAATGTGGTAATTCAAATTACACTTGATTACTCCTTACCGTTATAAAGAATATGAAATATTTATTATAAATGAATGCAAATTTTTTCTTTATGAATTTCCACAAGTCAATATAAATAGTTTCCTTTTAATTAAATAAAAAAATAGATTCAGAAAATAAAATATATATATAAATCTAATACAATATTTTCAAAACTAGATGGATGACTTTGTGGCACCTTAAAAGACCCATCGTGAACTTGAGAATCTGTAAATTTTGGTAACATTGTCTATTTTCACATTAACAACAATGGCTTATAAGACTTTTTACTTTTGTACATGCAAAGTATTATTTTGAAGTATAGTTAGAATAACAATTTTTATATTTTTCAACTATTTAATAGATATAATTTTTACAAATTGGAGTGTTAAAATAAAATAAATTGAAGTATTCATTTTTTTACCTCGTGATTTTATTTAATTTTCATTTCAACAGTTTTAAAGAAGATTATTTCAAAATTAAATATTTTATTAAAAATAAACTCTAAAACATAAATAATGAAATATAATGGTTTTGAATTCAGCTCGCCATTTTCTTCAGTCAAGTGAAAAAAACAATATCTAAAACCTATGCATTCTGCAACGTATATCTTCTCATTTCCACAAAGCCAAAATATCCTTTTTGTCTTAAACCCCTCTAAAACCTCCTCCCCCGTAATTGTCCTCTCTTCTCCACCGTCGCCTCCGCCATTATCACGATCATAACATGTCCACACTTCAACCAAACTAGAAAAGGCCACATTCGACACCTCCTTCAAATGGCTTCTCTCGACATTTCCACACCTCTTATCTTCAAATTAAACCCCTCTCCGAAGCTGTGGAAACTGTTCAATGTCAAATTGCCTTCTCCCTGTAACCACAAGCACAAGCAATACTCATCACTTTCCATCATTAATGCCGTCTCCACCCCCTCTTCCGCCGCCTCCTCCGCCACCACCGAGCTGGGTCGCCGTAGAGAGAATGTTGACACTGAACAAGACTCAATTTCCATTCTAAATGAGAGAATTCGCCGCGATTATAGCAAGAGAGAGGGATCTAGGAGTGTAATGGACTCGAAAGAGGCTGATAAGTATATCCAGTTAGTGAAAGAGCAGCAACAGAGGGGGTTACAGAAGTTGAAAGGAGAGAGACAAGGGAAAGGAAAGGGAGGTTTAAGTTATAAAGTGGATCCTTATACGTTGCAGCCTGGAGATTACGTTGTGCATAAAAAAGTGGGAATCGGGAGGTTTGTCGGGATCAAATTTGACGTTTCAAAGAGTTCTAATGTGCCTATCGAGTATCTCTTTATTGAGTATGCCGACGGTATGGCTAAGCTTCCTGTTCAGCAGGCTTCTCGCATGCTTTATCGATATAATCTGTAGGTTTTCTTCGTCTGCTTTCACTTGTTTATGTTATTGTTGTTTGTTTTAGCTGCTGCTATATATGTATAACCACAAGAACTGCCTTGGAAATATGGAATCATTGTGAACTTCTTACATTGCTCTAGTTACATAAAATTTCTTTTGATTTTTGCATTGGTGATTCATTCTCTCATTTATAACTCTCATTTCAGCCCAAATGAAAAGAAAAGACCTCGTACCTTAAGTAAATTGAATGATACTAGTACATGGGAGAGGAGGAAGATAAAAGGAAAGATTGCTATCCAGAAAATGGTTGTTGACTTAATGGAGCTGTATTTACATAGGCTGAAACAAAGAAGACCTCCCTACCCAAAATGTCCCGCCATGGCTGAATTTGCTGCTCAATTTCCTTATGAACCCACACCGGATCAAAAGCAGGTAGCAACAAAATTTTGAAAGTCTTTATACAATTTTATTGTTGAAATATGTAAATATTGTGCTGGATTGTCTTGCTCATATTGGCAAGACGATTATATTCTTTGCGTTTTGTTTGGCTGCAACCAACATGTAATAGGTGATAGACATTTGGACTGTTGCAATGTTTATTTGTAGGTTTATTTTGTGCTTGTTGAGGGGCATAGGAAGGCTTAGCTGTAGCTTTAATGCCACTCAGAAAATCTTTTTCTTTCAAATTACATTTGACATCAGTTAGACTTAAATGAGTTTTATACTATTATTATTATTATTATTCATTCTGTTTCTCTTTATTTCCTCTCATAAAGTGGACCTTCATTCCAGGCTTTTGCTGATGTTGAGAGGGATTTGACTGAGAGAGAAACTCCAATGGATCGATTGATCTGTGGAGATGTTGGATTTGGTAAAACAGAAGTTGCACTACGTGCAATCTTTTGTGTGGTCTCTGTTGGAAAGCAAGCTATGGTCTTAGCACCAACAATTGTTTTAGCTAAACAACATTTTGATGTTATTTCAGAAAGGTTTTCCAAGTATGCTAACGTCAATGTTGGACTTCTGAGTCGGTTTCAGGTATAGGTCTTTGTTCTTCTGTGAGATGCCCTGCTTGTTAAAAGTTATTTATATGCATAGTTCTGGTCATAAATTGAAAATAAACAGTTAATTGGATGCTTAACTCAGATTTCAGACATAATACATCTCAGTATCTATTTACCATTTAGGTATATATCAGATATGCTGCCTATTTATCAATTACATGTATTATGCTTAACTATGATAGAATAGTTTACGAATATTTTGCTGCTGGGATTCTAAGGTTTTGAGACCTGTTTCTGCATGCAGACCAGATCAGAAAAAGAAAAGTCTTTGGACATGATTAGACATGGTGATTTGGACATTATTGTGGGGACTCACTCACTTCTTGGGAATCGTGTAGTGTATAGTAATCTAGGCCTGCTTGTGGTTGATGAAGAACAGGTTAGTTTCCAAAGTGCATAGTACTACTGGTATCTGCAATGAACATTCATCTCATTGATCTAGATAGCTTTATTTTATTTGGATGTAGGAAACTACAAAACTAATATTTCTTGGAATCAATGAATGTCCTTCTTTCTTTCTTTCCTTTTAAGTTAAGAGAATTTATATAACAGAGCTCCACAGAGCTATCCTGTATGCAATGGAAAAATCATTGCATTGGAAATCAATGAAGTCTATAAAGGCTTGTATGTTGCATATTGGCACCTGCTAAGCATAAGGTCAACGTATTTGATCATCTATCTTTTGTCTAACAATATTATAAGAATGACAAGTTGCGCATTTCCAATTATGTGATAAGCCCCAAAAAAAATTAGTTTAAAGGTCTCCAGTCTCCTTTCAGCTTGCATTATTTTTAAGCCATATACGAATAGCCTTTTGAATTTCACGCCTGCTACTGTGCTTTAACTTCCGTGTGCTGTGTTTCTTTGCATTACAGAGGTTTGGTGTAAAGCAGAAGGAGAAGATTGCTTCTTTCAAGACTTCAGTTGATGTCCTCACTCTTTCGGCAACACCTATACCTCGAACACTTTATTTAGCATTAACTGGATTTCGTGATGCAAGGTACAATACAAGAGAACATATGTATTGTGAAAAGGAAGTTAGCTTTGCTACTATATTTTGGTTTTTAGATACATATGCATAGTTCAGTGTGGCATTGTCAATTTTGCATATTCCCAGTTGCTGAACTATGTGACTAAAATTCAATTCCAGAAGAAAGACAGTTTCTCTTTGTGTGCAGTCTGAGTTTCTTGTGCAAAATCACAAATGTGCAACGTTGTTGGATCATTACAAATGAGAGTGTAATACTGCATTTGGTAACAAGGAGTTGTGGACATTGAGAAATATAATCATGCATACTGATTATTTGGACTAGAAAAGTAGAACATGTATTAAATTAAAATGCTTAATCTCTAATTAATTGATGGATTGACTTAGAAATGTCAAGAAATGATTCCTATCGATGACATAAGATTGAGTTATATATGTTGTGAAATGCCAACTGTCACATTACTATTATATTTCTTTTTGAAAAATATATTAACTGAATTACATACCTATTGAATAACTTGTCCTTGTGTTAGAATATTAGTGTCTTATAATAGAATAAAGTTCATTCAAACTAATAATTTACAGTTTCTATCGTATGGTGACATAAATAGTGTACTTACCCTTTTCAGTTTAATTTCAACTCCACCTCCAGAAAGGGTTCCTATAAAGACCCATCTTTCAGTATACAGTAAGGAAAAGGTAATATCAGCAATCAAATATGAGCTGGATCGCGGTGGCCAAGTATTTTATGTCTTACCTCGTATTAAAGGTAACATATATCTTCTTTTTTTAATTTATAATAATTAAGCATGATAATTATCAATATAGATGTCATTGCTGTTTTTATATTTTATTTTTATTTTTAGACTGGCAGTTGACAACTTTACATGCATATTATATCTGGTGTCACTACTAAGAATTTCAGTTATTCATCTTCTTTTTGGTATAAATTACTTATCAATTATGTTGTTTACGCTGAAGAATACACGAGCCTTTCTGAATTTTCACAAATTACAGGCAGCAGAATCTTTCAGTAAAATTGAGAAAAAAAGCTGTTATTACCTAGTATCGAGAAAAAAAGAAAATGAAAGTTTCATATGAAACTCTTTTTGGTCTTCAAACTAGAAACAATTTGGTAATTGTTATGTGTACTTTCCAGCAGTACCCATCTAAGTTGGTTTAGATCTTTTTTTTTTTTCTGTTTTTAATATGGATTTTTGTATCATTCTTCCTTACAGGGCTTGAAGAAGTGATGGATTTTCTTGAACAATCATTTCCAAATATTGAAATAGCTATTGCACATGGGAAGGTATGTTTTTACCCAAATTATGTTTTTTTGGGCTTTTGTTTGCATGTAGACATGTAAAGCCAGGACAGAACTAGACTTAAAAATTGGATTGGCTGAAGGAAAAACCTTAAATTGTGGATACTATGAATAAAATTTAAATTTTGGTACCTTATATATATATATTACATGAGTAACAAAAATAAAAGGATTTAATGTTCAAACACTTATTTCTAAAGAAAAATATACAGGATATACATATGAGAAACAAAATCTTTAGGGGGCCAATATGTAAAATGCTCCCCCACTCCCCCCCCCACACACACACAAAACCAGAAAAAAAAAAAAACAAAAAAGAGGCCATAACATTGTTCTGCTCCCGTATAAAGCAGGCTTAGGTTGTAAAATTTCCATGACATTATTTGATGAGTTTTTAAAATAAGTATTATCTGTTCATCTTTTAGTTTGAAGAGACTGGTCTGCATTTTGTGAACAGGAATATCTTCATGTATTTTTCTTTTTTATCTTCAGTGGATTTCTTTTAATTGATTTCAGCCATTAATAAAAACTTTTCCCCACTTCTACTTGCTCATGTTTGTTATACAAATTATTAATTTTGTGACTTAAAGGAATCTGCTTCTTATAGGTCCAAAAAAAAAAAAAAAAGATCTAGCCCTTCCTTTGACCATAAATCAGTACCTTTATATAGTTCTACATGTTTGTTAGTTCTCTTAATGAATTTATATTTTATTTTCAGCTTTTCATGTCACTTGTTATATCCCTTCCATCTTGACTGCATCTCTGTTCTCACACATTTTGCTGTATTTTTCTTGGTGTAGCAATATTCTAAGCAGCTTGAGGAAACCATGGAGAAATTTGCACAAGGTGAAATTAAGATTCTCATATGCACAAATATAGTGGAAAGTGGGCTTGACATCCAAAATGCAAACACCATCATAATTCAGGATGTTCAACAATTTGGCCTGGCACAGCTATATCAGGTTCCACTCTCTTTACTTTTTCCCTTGTTTGTTTTTTTTTCTTTCACCTGAAGACATTATAGAAGAGCAGTCTTGCAAATCCTTATCTATTAAAGTCATCATAATTGTTTAACTTTGTAGAAATTGTATCTCAACTATGTAACTTAATCTGGTATTCTTTTGTGTTTTGCTGCTTTTGCCTTTTAAAGATTTTCATTAAGTTTACTCTGAAGAAGTCCTCTGCTTTAACCATGGTAGGAAAAACTACTAAAAATTTGGTGTTTTACATAGCAGACTTCAACTCTCCTCCCTTCCCTTCTCTCTCTCTCTCTCTCTCTCTCTCTCTCTCTCTCTCTCTTTTTGTGTGTGTGTGTGTGTGTGTGTGTGTTTATTTGTCATTTATCTTCACATCTCCGCCAGGAAGAAGCATATGTGGAAATTGAGTTGCTCTTTTCACCTTCTGCTATATTTAATGTTGATTATGTAATTGTTGCAATGACTTCCATTCATGGAACAAGAAACTGTATTGTTTACAGAGTCATTTATCTTGTTTACTTTCTTTGGTGTTGTGACATTAGTTGCGTGGAAGAGTGGGCCGAGCAGATAAGGAAGCTTATGCACACTTATTTTACCCTGATAAGTCACTGCTATCTGATCAAGCATTGGTATGTTATGCAATTGAGAGCTTTCACCTTTTATTGTTCATGATGGCGTGCACAGTTGATCCTCTCATGTTATGCTGATCTGGGAAGTAACTTCGATTATTTTTCAACACTTCAGGAGAGGCTTAAAGCCCTTGAAGAATGCAAAGAACTTGGCCAAGGTTTCCAACTTGCAGAGAGAGACATGGGTATAAGAGGCTTTGGCACCATCTTTGGTGAGCAACAGACTGGGGATGTTGGGAATGTTGGCATTGATCTCTTCTTTGAGATGCTCTTTGAGAGCTTATCCAAGGTATTCTTTGATCATTTTTTTAATGTTCTCACAAGACGGTGAGAAAGAAGAATCTGGATTTTATTGTATTTTTTTTAATTATTTGGATTTTGTCCGCATTTATGCCTTAACTATTTCCACTGTCCACTATACTGGACTGGCTTTAAGTAGAAATATGATACACCATTGTGTAATTCTTCACCTGGTAGGCTGCTACCCAGGTCTATGTATAAGAATTCCTGTGCTTCTAATATCATTGGTTTCAAACTTTCAATTGCCATGCTTTTATTTTTCTAGTTTGAGTTCCCATAACCTTTCTTAAGTTTTTGGTTTTCAGGTTGAAGAACACCGTGTAGTTTCAGTTCCTTACCATTCTGTACAGGTACCTTTTTATTCTGTGGAAAATTTACAATCAGAAATTAAAATATTTTATCTTAATGCATCAATATCTAGGATGGGAACTATCGAAGAAAAATCCAAATTTCACTTAACATTCAATTTTCATTATTGATGAACATGAAAAATCCAACCTAGCAATTATCAGGACTCAAACTGTTGGCAATGAGTTTTACTAAAATCAAGTTCTGTTTTTTCTTTTTGAATGTCAGATTGATATAAATGTAAACCCTCATCTTCCTTCTGATTACATAAATCATCTAGAGAACCCTATGGAAATTATTGGTCAAGCTGAGAAAGCTGCAGAAAAAGATATCTGGACTTTGATGCACTTTACAGAGAGTCTGCGCCTCCAATATGGAAAGGAGCCTTACTCCATGGAAATTCTATTGAAGAAGCTTTATGTAAGGAGAATGGCAGCAGATCTTGGGATAACGAGAATTTATTCTGCAGGAAAGATGGTTGGCATGAAAACAAATATGAGTAAAAAGGTTTTCAAGCTGATGACAGAATCAATGGCATCAGATGTTCATCGGAACTCTTTGGTTTTTGATGGAGATGAAATAAAGGTAATGATGTAATCTTCCTTTTGGTGCTTCCCTGAATAATGAGTGCTATTAATTTTAATTGGTTTTTTCTTCCTCTTCCATGCACTTATTCCCTGTGCAAGGAGATGATCACTGCTAGTAAACTTGGCCCCATCTTCAAAATCACCGATATTATATGAGTTATGTTTGTGCTTTTGGATCATAGTGAATGGAAGGGCTTCTTTCTCCATGACATTCTTTGTAAATAGTTAATTACCGATTGAATGTTGGCTCGCCTTGCCTTATCCTTGGGGTTATAACTGCAATTCTATTGGGATGCTTGTTTTAACATTTCACTTACATTCTTCTTTGTTAATAATCCCAACAGGCAGAACTTCTTCTGGAGCTACCAAGAGAACAACTGCTAAATTGGATCTTTCATTGCTTGCTAGAACTTCATTCTAGCCTCCCTGCTCTTATAAAATACTAGTCCACCGTACAGAAAACCAACTGCCTGACTTTCGCTTTCCCTTTACGTGCAAACCAAAGTTCACACAGTTTTATTGGGTGATCATCAAAAGGGAAGCTATAACGCTTCTCCAAGTCCAATGCTTCACCCTCTGGTCTAACGTGGCCTTGTAAAGTCCATGTGAGGATGTCTAGAATCAAAACTATCCTCCAAACAAATACATACATAGAAACTAAGTTCTCTTGCATTGGCAGTACCTGATGCGGACTATACATGCCTATTATTCCAAGGTAAGCCAGAAAAGTTGTTTGTTTCATTTCTAGGCATCCGCACTTGCTTACCAGCTATATATTTGCAGGTTACATATGTATTATTTGCCAGTGACAGCTGTATTTCTGCTTCAAAGAGGATATTTCTACTCATTGGAGGCTTGCACAGATTAATGACATGTTGCATGCCATTTTTCAGTATGACTAAGATCTTCTCGGAATTTCGAAAGAAGCAGCTTTACAACCTGACAAGCTGCTGGTTGTGCTAGAGGGCGTTGTTTAATGTTGCTAAATAACACCTTAGCTTGTAGATTTTAGAAAATGCAAAATGTTAGCTAGAAAAATTGTTCGTTTACAACATCTTGTGATAGTTTTAGATTATTTGATGAAATGAAATATGTCTATTTTTATTAAAAAAAAAAGGCAATATAAAAGCAAAAGAAAAATCATAGGATATTTTTTAAAATAGCAAGTGCTGTGCTGTATTTCTGATTTTCAGGTGATTCTCATTTCATTTCTCAATCACCACCATGATTTAATGTAAGATTTGATAATTTGAATTTCTTCTAAAAATGTTGCAACGATGAGAAGCAGTTGGTGTTCGATGGTAAGTGAGGCCCACCATTTCTAGACTTTTTGATACGTTAATTGTTGTTTGCAGGTCCAGATATGGAAGGCACGACTTGGAACGGTCAATTCAGCTTTTCTTTTGCTTTTGGCCTTTTGGGCCATATTTCTCATGTATTAAATATTCAGATTGTTTAGTTAAAAACTTAAAAGAGGCATCCGGTACTGTGAAACGCGGTTCAAATTTTTCCAATAAATATTAAAAATGTATTAAAAATAGAAAGTCCAGTTAAATCGATTCAACAGAGTCCGACCTTGCGCCGGTCCGATTCTGACAATATTGGTCGTCAAACTAAGTTTTCACGAATAGTAGTGTGAAACCTCGTAAATTGAATTAAAGAAGCCGATACTTAATTCAAAGCCGAATAAATAGGTACCGTTTCCAAAAGCCTCTTTCCCGCGTCCACTCGCTAAAGGGCCCCTTCTCTTCTTTTCCATCAGGGGTCCCACAACTAACTTTACCCTCCCCTTGAGCCATTACACGTATAAAATGAATATTGGTTGATAAATTCAATTGATCTAATTAATTAACAGTTAATTAATTAACAGAAAAGGCTATTTTGTGGATCACCGTTTGACTGTTTGCACTTTGCAGGCTTCCACTTCCCCTACAATGAGCTTCTTCTTTAACAGCTACTGGTAATTTCTCTCCAGGCCTTAGGGTTAAGTCTAGTGTTCTATTAGCTGGCGATATGAGCTTCAGAGATCTCCAGAATGGCAAAAGGCCGGCCTCATCTTCTGCTTCTCCAATGTCTAGAAGCCCCTCGCAAGCGGTGGCTGCCGGTATTTTCCAGATCAACACTGCCGTTTCCGGTTTCCGTCGCCTCGTTGATGCTATTGGAACTGCCAAAGACACTCCCGAGCACCGCCAGAAATTGTACATCCTTCGCTCTTCTCTATCAATCCGATTATTAATTGCTTCGCCTCTACTCTGTACCAATTACATTGAAATTGAGGGAGCGATATATGATCTATGCTTCAATGGTTATGACAGGCACAATACGAGGCAGAGGATTCTCCAATTAGTTAAAGACACTTCTGCTAAGCTCAAATCTGTTAGCGAATCCGATCACGGCTCCAATGTTAACGTACTGTCGTTCTCCTTTTTCCTTTTTTATATTTCCTTCCGTTTTTCTTAAGAACTGTATCTCTATATATTTGTTTGTGAAATTTATTTAGCCGAGTAAGAAAATTGAAGATGCGAAGCTTGCAAGGGATTTTCAAACGACGTTACAAGAATTCCAGAAAGTGCAACAGCTTGCCTCTGAGCGGGAGTCTACTTATTCCCCTTCTCTTCCTGCATCTTCAGTTCCTGCCGCGTACATCACTGTTTTGCTATCTTCCAACTTTTTTGTTTCCTTCGGGCATTTTTTGAATTTTACATTATTAATTCGGTGGTCTCTTTGGGGTACAGGTCTGGCTCCGGTGAATATGTGGCACCTAGTATGGATCAGGATACGCAACCTTTTCTTATGGAGCAGAAAAGGTAAGACTATAAGTGTACATTAATGCAATGTGGTTACATTTTTTTTTAAAACAAAAATCCGTTATTTGTTATTGGTTTCATTTTAGGATTTGTGACAATTTATTATTATTTTTGTTGATGATTTGTTTTGCTTCTTCAACTAAAATAATCAGGCAAGAGGTTTTGCTTCTGGATAATGAAATTGCCTTCAATGAGGCCATAATTGATGAAAGGGAACAAGGGATTAAAGAAATACAAGAGCAAATTGGACAAGTAAACGACATATTCAAGGATCTAGCTGTTTTAGTTCATGAGCAGGGTGTGGTTATTGGTAAGTTGCCCGTCTACAGAAGATGACTAGTTGACTTCATAAATTCACTTCTACTCGATACTTGTGGTCTTTTCGCAATACTAATAAATATATCATTATTGCTTTGCAGATGATATCCAATCCAACATTGATTCTTCTGCTGCTGCAACAAACCAAGCAAAAGTTCAGCTAGCAAGGGCTTCAAAAAGTGTGAAATCCAGATCTTCATGGGTAAGTGGTCAATCTTATTAAGATGAATCATTAAAGCACTAGATGATTCAAACAAGAACATTTGAAGTTCAAATGTAGTTTTTATACACCCTTAATTTCCACAAGCCCCAGACTAATTGCTCAGTGCTTCTAAATTGTGTTTCATGCATGAACGAAGAATTGGAAGAAATCAAATTATTGCAAAGGAATCATGTAATCTACCACCTAGGTCTAGATGTGTAGGCTATTTGCTCTAGGGCTTGATAAAATCAAATTATATGACAGTAAGAATTGGAAGAAACCACATTATTGCAAAGGAATCATGTAATCTACCACCTAGGTCCATATGTGTAGGCTATTCTCTCTACTGCTTGATAAAACCTACAAATGTATAGATGAGTAATGATGCAAAGGCATCGAGTGTCATATAATTATGGAAGGGGTGCAAAAAAAAAAAACATGCTTTTGTAGAGATGCAAGGATAGATGTTTTTATTATTGCTGAACATTTTAAAAGAAAACTTCAAGCAATACAATTTTCTAGTTGATAACTCATTTCCGGGGAAAGAGCTTCCAAATGGTAGAAATAAGGGTAATGAGTTTATTCATCTTACTTCATTGGATTTTTGTGAATTTTCATTATTTGCTTGAAGTTGGTTTCAATAAAATTTGCAAATGGGTAAGGTTGAACTGAAGGAAAACTGTTGACTCTGTGCACTCTAGAACTGATAAGGAAGATTCTTCTTACTCTGTTATTTAGGAAACAATATACTAAGGACTGTATCACTGACCGAATTGAGAATTAATTTATAGGCAAATCTTGATGAGAAAGTGTAAATGTGATGGCATGCTTTTGAGGATAGCAATGGGAAAATGGATTATTATAACTTATGGTAGCGTGGTCTATCATGTCTTTTCTTCTTGTGGTATCATTTATATTTCGATTAGTAGTGAGTAGCTTTAGTGCTTAGTTGAATGTATTATGTTTGGATGTCATTTTTATTTATTTCTTTTTTAGCTGTCTGAATCCCTAGAACAAGGGCATCCTATTTTCTTATTTTCATATTCCAATAAAATCGAATAAGAGTATATTATATCAATTCTTTCCTCTATAAGTTTTCTTTCTTCTCTTCCTTCTCTAGTTTCCATACAATGTCTCCTTTTCTTTTAGTCCTTCCATTGTTCTCTCTTTTAATCTTTTCCTTTCTTTTCATCCTATTCTTCGTCCTATTTGTTCTGCCTCAGTTAAGCCTTTTGATCCTTGTAATATTTAAAAATTTCCATGGTGGGTTTCCTTTTGATGAACTCCTGTTTTTGGGCCCCAGTGCACAACTTTTATGTAGCAAGTCTAATGGCATGCTTCTCCTATGGTTTTCTTGTACTGGGGCTGCAGAATTGCCATTCAACATAACAACCTTGATATAGAAGGAATGTTGAATAGGCATATTTCAAGCTGAACATCCCGATGATGAATGGGCTACACAGATGGGCTTGTTTTATGCTTAAACAACCATATCCAATTCGAAGTACATAAAAATTTAAAAAGGAAAAAAAAGAAGTAAAAAAATGGAAAGATAGATTGAGGAAATAAGTACCTTTTTCTGATAATTAAGCAGAAAACAGAGGAAGAAGTGAAGCATGTTGACTTTAAACATCATGAATGACTTGCAAGAATTCTAAAGTGCCTTAATAACCTAATGGTTTACTTACAATTTGCGACTTTGTTCTAATCTTATTAACCTTCTTGGCAAGAGTTGAAAGTTGCCTTACAGTGCTGTTTACTTTTGGCAGTGTTGGTGGATACTGGGAATTATTATACTGGCAGTGATCATCTTTCTCCTTATCCTCATAATATAGTGGTCAAGTACATAATAATTGCAGCTGTGGTGTGCCTTTTCAATATAACTTTGTGTGTGTTGTGATCTCCTTTTTCTTGTTGTAATTTGATAGTTCGATTTTAAATTATTTTATTTAATTTTCAAGTATCAGAGTGGAAATCTGGTCCTTTCATTTTTCTTTCTCCATTTTTGGCCTTTCTTTATTTTTGGTTTTTGTATATCTATCGTTGTTTTTATCTGGAGACAATAAATTTTTTGTTAGGTGCGTTTATCCAAGGAGAGAGAATAGTTATTATTAGTATTACTACCATTTATTGTTTAAGATAATCTCATTAGTGAGAATCAATCGGATTTTAATTCTCTTCTTACTGCGGTCAATTAATTTAGAAATTTTGAAAATGCTCCGACATAAAAAATAAATGAAAAATAAAAAAATGTATATGATACATAGTAATTTATGAAAGAATTATACTTTTAGTGGTTATTTTATATTTCAATAGCATGAATTGGCTAATAGCTATCTGATATCATAAACAACTAAATCAGTTTGACCATAATTTAATCGCATCCCATTAATGATAATCTGTTAAAATCAAGGGGAAAATTGTAAAAATAAATATTTTCTCTTTTCTACTTAAAAATATTTTTTTAAAGTAATTGCGCAACAATTACTTTTTTTTTTGTCAAATTTTTGAATAATTATACTTGAGATCAGGGGTCTACTTTAATTTAAAATATTTCAATTCAAAATTTCATTTATGGAGTGTATTTTTTTTTTTTTAAAAAGTTTGGAATATAAAATTGTAATATCCTGAAATTTTTATTTTGAAATATTCCTATTTAAATTTAAATTATAAATTATTAGCCAATAATATTACGCCACGTAATATTATGGGGATCGAAAATCATTTTGGTTCGCCCGAAAAAAAAAATTTATCGAGTAACTATTAATCGAATAAAATCGGACCAATATTTTTTTAATTGGACCGAATTAATTTAAATTAGATCCGAATCGGATATTTTTGAAAAATACTGTGCGTCACTATTTTTTTCTCCCCAGCAACTTATTTTGGACGGTTTGTTTTTATTTAATAATTAAAAAATTTTATAAAATTTTATTATTATTATTATTTATTATTTTATTTTATTTATTTTATTTTCTTTTAAATTTCTTCTTCTTCTTCATGGATCACCACCAGCCACCTCTGCCTCTCCCTGCACCAGCCACTGCCACCATTTTCGCCACCCTCTTCCACCTTCTTCTTCCTCCTCCTTCTTCTTCTTCTTCTTCTTCTTCTTCTTCTTCTTCTTCTTCTTCTTCTTCTTCCTTCTCTTTTCTTTCTTTCTTCTTTCTTCTTTCTTCTTCCTCTCCCTGCTGCTCTGTTCTTCGCTGTCTCTCTGCAGTAGCAGTTTCAGCCAGCAGCACCGCCACTCCCTCCTCCTCCCGCAGCAGCAGCAGCGGCAGCTCCTCCTCGCGCTACCAGCAGCTCCTCCCTCCTCCATCGTGCGACTAGCTTCTCTCTGTTCTGCTCCTCTGCGTCGCGCAACTCAGCCAGCCATCTCCACGAGCTCCGCCAGCTCCTCCTCTTCCTTCCTCAGCCGCGCCACAGCCACCAGCAACACTGCAGCAGCTCCCTCCTTCTCGCAGCAACCCAGTCGCGCGACCAACTCCTCTTCTCCCCTGTTCTGCAACGCCACTGCAGCAGCTCTGCAGTTCCAGCACCTCATTTGTGCAAACCAGACTGCTGCCCTTCTTGCCGCCACACCTCAGCCGCAACAAGCTTAGCTTGCTACTCCGGCCACCATCTCCTCCTTCAACCTTCGATTCAAGCATTTTTGAAAATTTGACGATTATTGGGTATAATTTACTATTTTTGGAATTTATTTGATTAAATTTGTGATTAATTAGTTGGTTAATTTTTGAATAATTGGTTGAATGATTTTATTATTTGAGTAGTTAATTATGTTGATTAGTTGATTAATTTGTGAATTATATGGTTTGAATGAGATTTTAATATTTGTGGTTAGTT
>CANUEX010031777.1:0-76607 GCA_948099535.1 Jatropha multifida | reverse complement strand
GTTATTCAATAAATTTTCGGGCGAACCAAAATGATTTTCGATCCCCATAATATTACGTGGCGTAATATTATTGGCTAATAATTTACAATTTAAATTTAAATGGGAATGTTTTGAAATAAAAATTTCAGGGTATTATAGTATGTCATAAAAAGTTTCGTAATTAAAAATATAAAAATAATTATTTAACGATGTAATTTTTTTTACCGTAAATTATCTCACTATTAATATCTAATAATTAAAAATATTTTAAATTTATATATTAATGAGTATGATTTTACAAATTAAAATATTTAATAAAAGAAATTTTATAAATTAAATGCTCTAATAAATCAATTCAAAAGTTCAAGACTAATTTTCTTCCTATAAAATTCAAGTGGTAATTTATGTAGTGAGTCTTCAAGAAACCTAATCTATAATGTATCTATGGTATATATAAATGTGGATGAGGGAAATAAAAGAAATTTCAATAATATTTTTAATACAATTTATAGTAACTTAAAATAACCTCAATTATATCCAACTAAAAATTTTCATTTTGAAATATATAATATTTTTATGAATTGATTGGATATAATTTTTTAAAAACTTTTTTAATTAAATAGATGGATATATATAGATAATTAAGTTCTCCAAAATTTTTTTATTTTTTGATTTTTTAAAATTTATTTTGAATCAATACATATGATAATAAAGATAAATGAAAATTTTTATATTTTTATTTTCTAAATTTTAATTTTATTATAGTTGCAATTGAAAAGATTTTATTTGAAAAGATAAAGAAAAAATATATTCTTTTTATCTTTTATATTCTTTTTACGTTAGTACAATTTCATTGGATATATTTTTCAAAAAGATCTATTTATATTTTGACTCCGACTATTTGTCAATCAATTTTTTAAAAATATTAATAATTTTATTGTTAATATATTAATAATATATTTTATCATTAATATGTTAATAATATATTAATAATTCTATCATTTATCATCTTACTTTTAAAGAAAACACAAAAGATTCTATTAATAAAAGATATTCGATATAAATTTAAAAATAATTTAAAACTTGAGTTTCATAGAATGAAACTTTAAAATTTTTCATTTTTTTATTTATTCTTAGTTTTTATTATTTTTTATGCAATTTTTTTTTATTTAGTCCTTTTTTTTTTCTTTACATTAGATTTTTTATATCGTTAATCATGTAAATTTGTATTATTTTCTATCTATTTTTCAGAATACGGCAAAATATCAAGAGGTAACTAAAATATTATTAGAGAATTAAAAATGAATTTGACCACGAAATCAAAATATGTACACAAATCGATAACGCGATTATTAATAACAACCATGTCATAAATTATAAATCGCCCATCAGTTCCTCAGAACAGATCAATCTCAAAGAAACTGACTAACTGAGCTCTAGAAGGAACATGCGAATAAGAAGAAGTAGAAGAAGACTGAGACAATGCTGGAGGAGCCGCAATTGAAGCCAAGTTAGCGCTAATACAGAGCGTTTCACGGACAAAGAGACACGGCTCCTGAGATGACATCGTAGTGGTAAGTGTTTCAGCTGTGGGATTTGGCTATTGCTTGATTTTGATCGGAGCCACGAGATTTGGCAATTGCTTGATTTGAACTAAAAAATATCTATTCACATAAATGTAATTTGCCGGGATAATTGTTCAATTCAACTGGATATAGCTAGACTTTAGGTTCAATTAGCTAGATTTTAGGTTCAAATATTTAAAAAATATCATTTTAGTTGAATTAGATTAAATTTTAAAAGATAAGATTTTAGTTTAATTATATTAGGTTCTAAAAATTTTAAATTATCGTTTACTACATATATTAAATATTAAATTGCAAAAAATAATTATATTGGCCAATTAAGACACAAAATATAAGGAAAAAATTCAAAATTTTCTAAAAAAAGAAAAATGGAACGCTGAATAAAGAGAATGTCTTAAAACTTTCTTTTTGTTTCGGCCTTCATATATATATATATGTATTAAAATTAAAAAATTAAGAATTCCATATATCTGTATTTTCTTCGACTACTCTCTCTTCTCCCTCCATTCAAAGGCTCAACAAATCAATCTTCATTCATAGTTAGGGTCATATGCAAACTGACCCTAACACCTTATAGAATTTATTCTAAACTTAAATTTTTTATTAAGTGTATAATTTATTTTGATTAGCTTGAATCAAATTAACCATTATCAATAAATATGATAATTCCAAAAATAATTTTTTTAAGTAAAAAATTAATATTGCCATCATTTTCGACATAATTAATTATGTAATAAAATAAAGTAAAATAATTAATTATGGGAATATGTATTTAATACATACATTTCTTTTTAAAATTAAATTTTTTTTCTCATCATTTATTCCTTTAAAATCACTCAAGGTTATATTCATCATTTCAAATGTTACTATGAGCAAAATAGCATTGCTCCTTGTAAAATTGAGTTTACATATTTAATCTCTTATTCCAAAACTTCCAAACAAACTGAAGAGGTACACCTTCATTAATAATTATTTAATGTTTAATATAGCAAAGTGGGAAAAGGAGAGCTCTCACAAAAGTTTGAAGATAAACACGTGGGAAGCAAAAGGTGTACGTGTTGATGAAAGGTTATGAGTTGAGTTGAGAGTCCCACGACAAAGATTGGCTGGAGAATATGCTGTTTTACTTTAACGGTCGTTCAAGACATCAACTACCTGTCAACAAGGTTTTTCCATTTTCATTATCTTTAGACTTTAGGATAAATAATAATTATTTAATCCTTTTAAGTTTAGTTGTTATTATTTTTTTTTAAATATAGCCAATGTTAAAAGTTAGTATTATCAATTAGGTAGTTTTCTACTTTATATATTTTCAATAAATTTGATATTCAAACTTAACACTCACGATGTTTGATTAATTTTATAAAAAATTAGTCGAATTTCGCATTTTGCTCGCGAGTGATTGATAATATTTAAATAATTATTATATTATATTATTATTTTGAAAAATGGAATTATTTGTAATTTAAATTGAAATTAATAATAAAAATATATTGAATAAATTTAATCACAAGAAATATATTGAAATTCGGAATCCAGAATCAGAAGCATAGAATTGAAAGTTTGATTCAATGAAGCAGTCGTTGCAGAAAACGCCTTAATTGCCTTTCCGAGGAAATTGGCTCGCTTTTTTGTGGGCTTTTTTTTTTACCAAACAAGAGTTTTTGAATAACAGATCCAAGGTTTTCTCATACTTGCCCATTGGGCTTCCAAGGCTCAAAATGAGAAAACAACTAAAATAGTGGCCTTCTATTAAATATCAAAAAAAAAAATCTATTATGAAATATAATAAATAGAGAAAAGATACATAGAAATGTAATAGATAGAAGAAAAGAGAGTAGAGAAAAATTGATTTTATATTGTAATCTTGGTTACGCAATCCATAGAATTAACAGCTATTTATAGAATATAAAAAGTCATCTTTAATAGAGATAATCTTACACTAAAAGATATAACCTTTCATTCCAAAGGACATAACTCTTTATTCTAAAAAACATAATTTTTGGATAAATAAATAATATTTTTAATAAACTTAATGGACATCCATTATATTATATAGTTTTATAACATTCCCCCTTGGATATCCATTACACAAAGAATATGTCTCATTAAAACTTTAGCAGGAAAAAACTCATTGAGAAAAAAATCCTATCAAAAGAAAAAGAGTACAGTATTCTTTGTATTTTAAAATTTTATTTCTCCCCATGACGAAGATATCACTGCTTATCTTTTTCTTTAGTGTATCATTCTTTCAAGGAATATAATATATTTTAATATTATGGAGATTTATTTTCTATGTAAGCATACTATATGTATCTTGTACATATCAAAATATTAATTCAATTAAACATATTACTTGCTTGCTTCGTAAATTGTGATGTCTTTCATAAATAAAGAAATGTAAATCATATATCAATCATTATGAGTATAATTATCCTTAAGATATATACTCAATATAATACTATTATACTTTAGGACATAGTATTTTCATTATTGCAAAAAAATATAGTAATTCAGGACTAAAGAGTTCTTTATCATTTTTGGAGGTCGAAATTAATTCTTTATTTCATTAATAATCTCATAACTATCAGTTTCATTAATAGATGAGTACTATCCATATAAAATCATTTCAATCCCTTGGATTATATGTACTGATAAATGAACATATATTTCATTTATAAAATGTTCGCTCTTCAAGGCGAGGTAAAATTTTGTACATTCAAATTCTTTTATTTCAAATTTCTTATATGAATATTTCACTGCATTTTGAAGCTCTACTGGAGTCCAATAAGATTTATATTATTAACATAGACAACAATAACATCAAATTCAGATGTAAACCTTTTTATAAAAATATATGAATAAATTAGATATTTCTTTATCATATATATATATATTCGGTATTCTGAACAACTGGTCTGTCGATGCTCAACATTTTTTGCCTCCTCCACCTACCACTTATGACCGAGGAGTTGCGGATTTTATAAAGGCTAGGGGTCTCGGATCTATTGACTTGAGGAAGGTGATAGCTAATAGCTATCCCCTTCGCTCGCCTAGTGGGCCTATTCGGCCAAATCCCTCTGATCATGGTATTCTTCATTTTTCAAGTGTTCTTACTTAGGATTATTAAAACTAAGATAGTTTAATTTTCTTTTCTATTTTGTGTAGGCATGGCACCTAAGAAAGGAAGGGGCTAAAAAATGTCAAAGATCACCGATGCTATAAAGTGGCGAGCGTCGTCTGATGTCCCTGGGGAGGTGCCTCCTTCTGAACCAGTTGCCGAGCTAGCTCTAGTCGAGTGAACTGTCGAACCTGTGGCTGATCCTTTTGCCTCTGTGCCTTCTGCCAAACCTTCAAGAAAGAGGGCGAGAGAAGAAACTACTTGTACTTCTGTTCGCCCTTTCGCTCCATCCTGTGGTCGTCTTTCAGCCCAGTGACCTAAAGTTGCAGATCTTTGGTCTTACTTTATTAATAGGTATGGATTGAACTATAGCGTTAGGGATGATGGCCCTAGCCGGGAGTTAGCTCGGGCTTATCTTTTTCTAGCTGATAGGCTCTTCTTCGAGTATTATGATGATCGAGTGACTACTAATTTCCTAAATTAGTGTCTCTTTCAAGTTGTCAATGCTAACACTATCCAGTATGATCGGTTGCAAAAGCTTAAGTCTGCTAATACCAAGCTGAAAGTGAAATATAATGAGATGGAGTCCACTTTGAAGGAGGCAGCCAAGTCCATGCAAGAATAAGACGAGCAGCATAAGGCTGAGCTAGTCTCTCATGATGTTGATATAGAGAAGTTGCGAGAGGAGAATTAGGGCTTGCTAGACAAAAATAAGGGGCTGGAGGCAAGAATAGGGGAATTGGAGGTTAAGTTGAAGGAGCTGGAAGCTGAAGTTCAAGAGCTTAAGGGGCGAGAGGAGTCTCAAGATGATGATCTAGCTAGAGCATGCTTGAGCCTTCGATCGAATATCTTAGATGGGCTTAAGGCAAGGCAACCAGTGGCGGACTGGGGGTGGATAAATGATATTTATCCAGAGGATGCTGATGGAGTTGAGGGAGATCAGCCACATTCTTCAGGAGCTAGCTCGCCTGCTCCCTCTGAGCATGGTAGTTTGGAAATTCTATAGCTTTTTTTGTAGACTTAGTGTAGGAATTTTGTACTTTTGTACTTTGTAAAAATTTATCTTTTTAACTTAATGAAAAATCAAGTGCCTATTTCTTCTTCAACCTTTTATGTGAACTTAGTCTTTTTTGCCTGTTTTATCTTCTGAGCATATCGTTGTTAGAGGAGATCTAAAGCTACGTTTGTTACTTACACTTAGCTGCTGAATAATAAAAGTAACTTGGTGAATATCATCTTGATAACCTAAGTGACTTGTCCTCATTAATATGCTAGTTTAGCAAAATTGATTAGCGAACTTTTATTTTCCAAATTAGGTTTATATTTCACTAGACAAAAAAAAGTCTAAGTCTCTTGAGTCATTGGTGAGCTGATCCTTTGGGCAGAGAAAGCTATGGGCTGCTTAGGCCTCTGACAAACTGTCCCTTTGGATGGGGAAAGCTATGGATCCTCTAGGAAAAACTTGATGGATCGTGTTCCTTGACAACTTTGGAGGATCGGTGCATCAAGTGAAAAAACATGAGGTCTTATCATATTATTATTATGCATAAAGTTAAAGAAGTGTTTGTTATACATTATAAAGTGAATAAGTACTTAATATGCTCGCCTGAGATTGTCAGCATTCCAAGTTTGGGGAAGTTCGGCTCCTCCTATTTTCCTCAGCTTGTAGGTACTTGATCTTATTTGTTTTGCCACTTTATAAGGACCTTCCCAGCTTTGTCCGAGCTTTCCGACTCATGCCGAGCCTTTAGTTATTTTTGCCTTTTGCCAAACTGTATCACCTTCTCCGAATTGTCTAGCTCTGCCCTTTTTGTTGAAGTATCGCCTTATCCTTTGTTTGTATGCCTTAGTTCGTGCTGCAACATTTTCTCTGAGTTCCTTTGCTAGGTCCAGACTAATTTTTAGAATTTTGTTGCTCTCTGATTCATTGTATTCTTCAGTTCTCTATTGGGTAGCCTAATTTCCACTGTTATCACTGCTTCTGCTTTGTATACTAAGGAGAATGGTGTCTGTCCTATTGCTTGCCTAGGTGTTGTGATATAAGCCCATGGCAAACTATTCAGTTCGTTCACCCAGTTGGCTTTTTCCCCATCTAACCTTTTCTTCAATCCCTGCAGGATGGTTGGTTAGTGACTTCAGTTAGGCCATTAGTTTGTGGATGAGCTACTGATGTAAAGTGTAGACTGATGTGCCACTCCTTGCAAAAAGATTTAAAAGCTTCTGAGTCAAACTATTTCCCATTATCAATGACTATCTTGTGGGGAATCCCATATCTAAAGATGACATTGTTCCTAAAAAAACTGATGATCCGAGCTGGTGTAATGGTGCTAAGAGCCTCTACTTCTACCCATTTCGGGAAGTGATCAACTGCAACTACCACTACCATAAATTTTCTTTGAGCGATTATTATAGGGAAAGGTCCTAGGATGTCCATTCCTCATTACGCAAAAGGCCAAGCTGAAGCTATCGATTGTAACTCTGATGAGGGTTGCCTAGGCACTCTATCATATTTCTGACATGTCTTATAGTGGTGAACGTGATGGTGAACATCACTTTTCATCGTGCGCCAATAATATCCTGTTAACATGATTTTCCTAATTGTGGCATCTGAGTCTTTATGAGCTCTTCCCACTCCATTGTGTAACTCCCTTATAATATAATTGTCCTTTTCTCTGGTTACACACTTGGCCCAAGGATGTGACTTTGATCTCCTGTATAGTTCTCTATTGTCCAGTGTATAATTTGCTGCTTTTCGATAAAGTTTAATAGCTTCCTGCTTGTCTTCTAACCGAACATCCTTTTTAAGAAAATCCATTATTGGGCGCCATCTAGTTATCATCGTTCTGGTTGACCAGGACTTGCTATTTTTCAAAGCTTGAAAGGTTTAATTACTCCACTGTGATTCCCTCTGTTAAGACTTCTCCTCTTGATACAGCTTTGGCTATGGCATCCGCCTCCTTATTGTTTGCTCTTTCTATTTGTAACAACTTCCATGTGCTTCTACCTCCTTCTAGTTTTTCAAAAGGGATGTGGCTAGGGAGTGATATTTAACTAGATTTGGTTCTTTGGTCATGAATGTGCCTCCAATTTGACTCACCACAAGTTGCGAATCTGAGAAAATATGAAGGATTGGGGGTCGCACTTCCAAAGCTAGCATGAGTCCTGCTATCAAGCCTTCATATTCTGCTCCATTATTAGTTGTTGGAAAATCTAGGCGAACTGCATGCTGCACCTTTATTTTCCTTGGTCCCTGTAAGATAACTCTTACTGCCGCTCCTAAGTTTCCTAGAGCTCCATCTGTATGAGTTTCCGTATATCCCCTTCAATGCTCGGTATTATAGATTGTGAGTCATCTACTTGGCCTTCACCAGAGAATTCGACTATAAAATTAGCTAGTACCTGTGCTTTCATCACCGTACGGGATTCATACCTGATGTCAAACTCACCCAACCTGATTGACCATTCCACTAATCTTTCTAAAGTTTCAGCTCGGTGCAAGACCTTTTTTAGTGGATGATTTGTGCGGACAATTATGGTATGTGGTTGGAAAAAATGACATAAGCAATTTTGCTGTTGTAAGGACGGTAAAAGCTAACTTCTCCACACATAGATATCGGAGCTTGGCTCCTCTAAAGACTTTGCTCACATAATAAATAGGGTATTGTTCACCACCTTCTTCCCTGAGAAGTACAGAAGCAACCGAATTCTCAGTAGCTGCAAGCTATAAATATAAAGGCTCATCTTTCTTGGGTCTACTCAAAAGTGGAGCGAAGGATAGGAATTCTTTAATCTAGTCGAAAGCGAGCCAACATTGATTGTCCCATTTGAAATCTCTTAATTGTTTCAACATTTGGTAAAATGGCATGCATCTTTTGGCCGAACAAGAGATAAATCTTCTAAGGGTGGTTATTCGGCCATTCAATTGCTGAACCTCATGTATGATGGCGGGTGGTTTCATTTTTATGATTGCTTTGATTTTCTCAGGGTTCGCCTTTATTCCCCTCTGAGATATCATAAAACCTAAGAACTTTCCTACTCTTACTCTGAAAGTGCATTTTTCTGGGTTGAGCTTCATGCCAAACTTATTCAAAATGTGGAGTGCTTCTTGTAGGTCTCTAGGATGATCAGCAGCTCGGGTGCTTTTTACCATTATATCATCAACATACACCTTTACTATTCTTCCAATTTGTTCTTTGAACATACTGTTAACCAGCCTTTGATATGTTGCTCCTACATTTTTCAGTCCAAAGGGCATAACTTGATAATAATAGATGCCTCGGTCTTTGACGAAACTTGGTTTTTCTGCATCTAGTTCATTCATTCTTATTTAGTGGTATCATGCTGCTGCATCTACAAAGTTGTATACTTCATACCTAGCTATTGATTCAACTAGTTGATCGATGTTAGGCAAGGGATAGGAGTCTTTTGGGCATGCTTTGTTCAAATCTGTAAAGTCAACATAAAGTCTCCACTTTCCATTTGATTTAGGTACAAGGAC
The DNA here is from genome assembly GCA_948099535.1 of Jatropha multifida. Taxonomy (NCBI): domain Eukaryota; kingdom Viridiplantae; phylum Streptophyta; class Magnoliopsida; order Malpighiales; family Euphorbiaceae; genus Jatropha; species Jatropha multifida. The sequence goes on along the minus strand of CANUEX010031777.1, from coordinate 67,423 downwards.
CACGTTTGCCAGCCACTTCGGATAGTCCACTTCCCTTATGAAACCCGCCTTTAAAACTTTATCAACCTCCGCTGTTATAGCCTGCTGTCTTTCATAGCCATAGTTTCATTTTTTCTGCTTGATAGGTTTAAAGCTTGGGTCTATGCTAAGCTTGTGGGAGATGATGTTTGGATTAATCCCTATTATATCCTCTACAGACCATGCAAAGCTTCACACCTTATCTTTTAAGACTGTCTTCGTGCTTTCCCATACTTCGTCAGGCAAATCAGCTCCTAATTTGATGTCCTTCCCTTTCTCTATCTCCCATGTGATTAGTTCGCCCATTGGCTCAAGGCTTGAATCCCCTTTGTGTTTATGAATATCAAAAGGGGGGTGTTCTACAGGTTGAGCTGTTGAGTCTTTTTTTGGCATCCACATGATTGGTAGGGTCAGTGGGAGGCCCTTCAAAGGCACTACATATGCTTCTCTAGCTGCATTTTGATCATCCCTCACAGCCACCACTTCGCCTTCATTTGAGTAAAATTTCATAGTCAAATATCTGATACTCGTTACTGCTTCCAGCTCGTACAAAGTAGGTTTGCCACCATGAATTCTAGTTTGAGCCTCTTTGAAAATTCTTTTCCACTGAGTTCCATATCGAGGTCCACTGCGCCTGCCACCTGAACTGGCTTGCCCGCTAAACCAACAAGAGAGGTATGGACAAGTTTGCATTTTGTGGGATCTAATTTGAGAGCCTTAAATACCTCTATCCTCTATAGTTATCAAATTGATCGAACTACCTCCGTCTACTAAGATTCTTTTAACAAAAAAATTCTTCAAAATACCTTCGATCACTAGAGCATCATTGTGTGGCATTCAAACTTGCTCACCATCACTTTCAGAGAATGATATCGGTTGTCTATGGTTAGGTTTTTGTGGGGCTAGGATAGAGTATATCTCCTTAGCTCTCCGTTTTCTTGCCGAGTTACTATCACCACCTACTGAGCCACCAAATATAGTGTGAATGGTCCCTACGGTCCGAACACCCCTATCAGTCTTACTTGACTGTCTTTCCTCTTGCTTGCTCTCCCTTACAAATTGCTTTAGTTCACCCTTCTATATAAGACACTCAATTTCATTTTTCAACTGCTAACAAACATCAGTTTCATGGCCTACATCTCTATGAAACTCACAATATTTGCTTCTATCCCTACGACATGCTGAATCCTCCCTCATTTTTTTAGGATAAAAGTAGGGAATTCGATTACCCTGTTTCTTGATCCACGATAAGATTTTTTATCATGGTTTATTTACCGAAGTGAATTTAGTATCCCGTGAAAGCTCGCTACTTCTAGAGCATGGAGTTCTTACAGAATAGCTTGTTCGGAGAGGTCGGATGAGCGATCTTCTCCTCGTCGAATGTCTGCCTCCAATGGGTGAGTGCCTTCTAGACCTATATCTTTCCTTCTTGGCTGGCTTATGTTGTTATTAGATCTCATAAGCTTCATCTAGCTTGGTATATTTGTGAGCCCTTGCCATGAGTTCGGCAAAAGTTGTTGGCAGGTCGATATTTAGACTTTCAAATAGCTTATTGTATTTGCAATTCTTGGCCATTGCATTAACCACCACTTCATCATTCAGGTTCTCCACCTGCATTGCCACCTTTTGAAACTTAGCCACATACTGCCGTAGGCTTTCTCCATCTTCTTTTTTCAAGTTCACCAGATCAAATGAGATTTTCTTAGATGGGATACAGGTTATAAATCAAGCTCAAAATGTCACAGCTAGTTGTGAAAAAGAATGGATAGACCCTGTCTTAAGTGCCTTGTACCATTCTTGTGCGGCGCCTTAGAGGGTGATTGGAAAGACTTTACACATCAAATCTTCTAAGTTAGTCTGCAAATACATGATGGTTCGAAAAGTGGCCAAGTGGCTCCTGGGATCGGTATAGCCATCATAAGATTGAAAAGTGGGGAGCTTGAATTTGGATGGAAAGACTGCGGCTAATATGGTGGGGGATAATGGCGAGTCTTGGCGGAGGCCATAATCTCCATTCTCTTTTGATTCCTCACATTCTCGTACTAGCTCCTTGACTACATCTTTGAGGTTCGCCTGATCTAAGATCTGAGTGTGACTAACCTCATGATCATGGGGATGGGTAGGCTTTGATTCTGCTTCCTGGTAATGATTGGAGAGAGAGTGAGTTGGATGTCTGGAGGAAGGTGGATGAACCTTTCCTTCATTAAGGAGTGGATCTATTGATTTGGGGCGTAGTGGGATCGCCTCCGGGTGTTGAGCTCTCCAGGATACTTTTTAGTATAGTGGTGAATTGGGAGTAAGCTTGAGCTAAGGCTATTGCTACTTGAGGATCAGTTACAGGTGGGAGAGTAAGGGTGATTGGATAGCTAGGTTCGCCATGCTTATTATTTTGCCTTTCCATGTTAGGGTTTTCAGTTGGGTTGGCAGCCATGATGAATGGAGATCCAAAGGTTGGCTAGGGTTGAGGAGAGGTTGAAGGTGTGTTCCACGCTCACCGCACCAATTGTTAAACTCTCAAAAACTTAGGAGAGATTGTGATTGTAATTAACTCGATTTTAGGGTAAGATTTAGATATATACTGGAGCCCGAACAATCCATATTAAATTAGAATTTTGAGTCCTAATTTATTTCCTATTTAGGGTTATTTTAGGGAGTTTAATAATAATTTATTATTATATGCTAACAAATATGTAAGCCAAAATTTATTTTCATTTATTTTGGTGTATAATAAGTACGTAATCAATATACCATATTATCTTTTGTCACTTCTAGTGGTAAGATTTTTATTTTGATTACTCGTTATTTCCACAATTACAAAGATCAGTAATTCAATAATGACCTTATTAACATTTTTAATGACAAGAATATTATTGTCATTATTCACACTCACACTTAATATCATATGTTATTCCATTCACTTCAGGAAATGAAATAAATCCACTTGAGTGGATTTCGTGTCATTACATCTTTTATATCATAATGATAAATATGTCATTATTTTTTTATTTATGCTTAGAATTCTGATATTGAAACGAATGAAAACAAATCTTATTATGTAAATAACAAAAAGAATAAAATTAATTTAAAATTCACAATCGATATATTATAATAGTTTTTTTCCAATGATGCTACTGTAGGAGCATATTCAAAAATAGAAAATATTATTCATAGTTTATAAATAAAATAAGCGGATATTTAATTGTTAATTATCCAGTGCAAGAAAATTATTACTTTAATGCATTTTCGACTGATTCCTTGCTTTTCTTCTTTATTGTGTCTTTAGGCCACATAATATCCACATATAAAGATAAATAATTCATAATCAATATATTAAAAGTCACAAATCCAATTTTATAGGATTTGACATGATAAAACAATAATATCATACTAATTTGATTATAAAATTTTGTTATATATAATAATCAATAAAATATAAAATTCAAACTTGAATTTATATATATAATTCATATCTAAAAATATATAGACATTAGAATTATATATAGAATTACTTTTGAAATGTGAATCACTTTAAATTTGTAACTTTTAATTTTGGTTGGAGCAAACTATAAGTTATTCTCTTTTTAACTTTCACAAAATCGAAGATGTAGTAGAAAGAATTCATTTGATTCGACTAGAGTTTTGTGCTGATAACGTATCATGAAATATAATAAATAGAGAAAATATATATAGAAATGTAATAAATAGAAGAGGAGTGGGTATAGAGAAATTGATTTTGTATTATAATTTTGGTTACCCAATCCATAGGATTATGGACTATTTATAAGATACAAAAAGTCATCTTTAAAAGACATAACCTTATACTAAAAGATATAATCCTTCATTCCAAAGGACATAACTCTTGATTTCAAAAGACATAATTTTTAGATAAATAAATAATATCTTTAATAAACTTAATGGACATCCATTATATTATATAGTTTCGTAATAAAATCTTGTTTTTCATCTTGTTTTTTTTTTCTTTCTTTAAAATTATTTTGATTTAATTCATAATTATCTTCACTAAATAGATCAAAGTTTCCTTCTTTGTTCTTGTAATTTTTTCTCCTTGAAGAGACTCTATCTAAAATCATGTTAACACAAATGATCATTACTTATGGATTTACAAAATTTAATCAACACTTATTAATAAACATGCTACTTTTATTTTAATGTTATTTATGATTAGGGTTCTAATTACAAATCAAAACTAAAAAAACATGTTCAAAAGTTAAAATTTGATTGAATCAACTCAACCCGGTCCAACCATGACCAGTAATAAGGCCGATTTGATTTTCAATTTTATATATATATATTCTTCTTTCATTATTCCATTATTCTATTTTTAGAAATTATTGAGTTTTTATTCTTATTTTTTTTATTTTAATTGGATGATATTTAGAAAAATATTTTATTTATTATTTAAAATACATGAAAATTTTGAAATTTTTAACAAATTGATAAAATGAGAAATGAATTTAAAATGTTTTAAAACTCTTTCTTCTTTCATTTATATGTATTTATATATTTCTTTTTTTCATAATAGAATTAAGCAGAGCCACGTTGGAGCATTTTAGTATTATTGGTGTTTTTTCTATGTGTGATATATGTTTATATTTATTAATTTATTCTTATATTCTCTAGATATTTATATAATGTTAAGACATAATTTTATCAAAATAATTTTAAATTAAAATTTATCTCTATTTAAATAATATCTATATTATAAGCAAATAGTGTTTTTCTTAAAGTAATTTTAATATGATAGGACAACATTATAGGCCAAGTATATTTAATAAAGTAATTATAGATGATATTAATTATAAGATTAGACTTAATTAGCATTGACTTCTTTTTTTTTTTGTTGAAAAAAAGTATAAAAGTGTTTGATTGGAAAGAATCAACTATTGATGAATTGAATTTTGGCGTTACATTCATTTTTACACGATTAAAAGAGGAAAAACATAATAATAAACAACCATACACTTGTATTAAGTAATTTTAATCTATTATTATTCATTTAAAATTTTAAAATATACAGATTAAATACATATATTTTGGATAGGTTAAAATAAATAAATTAAATAGATTAGATTAGATCAACTAATAAATATTTATTAAAAGTTAGTAAATAAATTAATAGATTAAGTATGTTCTGAATTAATTGTGAAACAATTTTTTTTTTGTATTTTGAAGTGTATTTGCAAATTAAAATAATAATATATTTTTTAAAACAATTAATATCTTAAATAATGAATATTAAATTAAAATAATAATATTAAAATACAAAAATAATCAATTAATAGAAAATATTAAAGAACTCTAATTTATCAATTTTTAAAAATTAAAGTTATTTAATAACTCAAACTATTATTGATTATCTAAAGAGAAATGATATTTTAAGATTTCTAAACTTTGTTAATATAGAAAATCTCTTTCTTCCCAACCTAGTCTCACATTTATATATAATATGGATTTTCTGTTTTTATTTTTCTTTCGAAGCGTTAAATGTTTATTATTTTTTTTCCTCTTTTTCTTTCACAGTCGCATTCAAACCGGTAAATGTTCAAGCTTTTTGGCATTATTTTCTCTTTCGCAACTGCATTTAAAATGGTAAATGTTCATGCTTTTTGGCATTATTGTCTTCCTTTTTTTCAGCCGCATTCATGTGGTTATTTTTTGAGATTTATTTGCTTCAATCTGTGCAGGTAGCATGAGAGATGGAAGAATCTTTGCAGGCAAAAAAATACTTTGGTTGCTATTTTTCTGAATAAAAAGTTTAAGGGGCATCGTTTATTTCTTTTGTTTGGAAGATTCTTTTGTGTTTTATGTTCAATTTTTAAAGTAGCCATTATCACGTATGTATTAATTTTAGTAAATATGCATACGTGTGCCTGAGCTGAAACAAAGAGAATTTATAAAGTATTTTCTTCATTTAACATTCTATATTTTTTTAAAATATAGAACTAGAGCCATCTTCTACCTTAGCTGTTGCTACTGTTTTCGCATAAGCAAGAATGGCAGCAGCATGATTGAGAGGCCTGCTAAAGGAATCATTGAAAACTACATGATTCCTCCATTTCCAAATCATCTGTGCAGTGACGCCAAAGATAACTTCCCATTCTACATCATGCCATAACAACTTTTGGTTAAGATTGAAAGCAATCCATGAATCCACACTATTGAGCGTAAAAGACAAAGGAGTTATTGAAGATGGAGAAACTGGGACCAAATGTGCTTCGCCACCATATAATCACGGAGAGCATGAAGAACAAACTCATCATAGAGGAGCCAAACGGGACAAGCATATGAGTCTCCTATGTGACACCTCACTCTTTCATAATTAATAAGAATCCGTTGATGTGCAATAAGCCAGAGGAAAGAGCAGACCCTCTCTGGCTCTCTCCATAGCCAAATGGAAGCCTTTTCAACCCACCCCTGATTGTTTAAAGCAACATCAGTAGATTTAATGATAAATTTTCCATTAGAAGAAAAACCCCAGTAACAGACATCCTCTCTTTCAGCAGTAATAATATTACCAATGCCTGTAATTCGCTAAACAACAGTAAAAGGAAGAAGATGAGCGAAATCCTGCCATATCCAGTTCCCATTAGAGTGAATAAAATCCTTTAAAGGTTTATTCATAGTATGCAAATCCAAAGGAATCGAAGCTAGTGTCCAAAGAGGGAGGACATCAGGAATCCACTACTTGGCCCAAAACTTAATAGTTTCTCGATTACCAATGGTGCAGTATAGACCTGTTAAGAGAAAAGGCTAGACATGCGAAATACTCTTCCATAACCAAGAGGAATTAGAACAGGCTAACACAATAAAGAATAACTTATCCTCTTGCACATATTTAGCTCTAAGAACCCTAATCCAAAGCGTATTCTTCTTAGAAATTGATAGACTTATAATTTATTTGACACATCTCGAACAATAAGTTAAAAGACCGAGCAGTGAAATAAGCCCTAATGAAGACATACCTGAACAAAAATCAAGAACAACATTCAAAGTTTGTAACCAAATAAAAGTTTGGTCAAGGGGCCATTAAAAGTCATTTAGGAGTTTAGAATATTTTTAGCCTTTATAATCAGATTGTGTCTAGCAATTACAAATAAATTTGTATTATAAAAGTAAATGTATTGAGGAAAGGAGGGATATCCAAAATATTATTTGAAAATTGTATTCATCAAATTGTTGCGGTGAGCGTGGACCTTCTTTCTAGCAATGACATCTCCAAACTCTCCTCAAGACCACAATGGTGCTCAGAATCCAGATGCTACAACTAGGATCTCAATCTCCACTTGAGTTGTTGACTAACAACCTACCTATTTTAAGTCAAGGCCATATACCCAGTAGCCCAAGCCAACCTCAGCTTACTGACCCGCAAGTAGCAAAAGCCTTGGCTGAAGCCTACAATAATTTTTCTTCTATTTTAGCTAGGTTTATGCAAACTCAACCATCTCCACCACCTATGCAACAACAGCGCAGCTACACTTTAAGAAATGGCAAACAAGTTGTTACAGAAGTAGAAGAAGAGTATTTAGAATTTCCAAATGACACTGAGTCATCCTAGAAAGTCACTGCAACCAATCAGGATGGTGTCGAGGAACCTGTGCCCAAAGATCACTCTGACGAAAGTTTTCGTTTGAGGATTAAAGAAATCCTCAAGGAATACGGTATCAGGAGATCACAGTGATTATGGACTGAGAAATGACTCACCATTATCACATGATATCCTGACAGAATCATTTCCTTCTAAGTTTAAGATGCCAAGTTTCCAAGCATATGATGGTACCATAGATCCAAGGAGTCATCTTGCCAATTTTTGCACAATAATGCATATTCAAACAACCAACGATGCATTATTGTGTAGAGCTTTTCCAGCAACCTTGAAAGGTCCAGCCCAAGAGTGGTATCGGATGCTCAAGACTGACTCCATCTCCTCTTTTGCCCAACTTGCATAAACATTTAAGGCTTGTTTCATCACAAGCATTCCAAGCAAAAAGATCTCTTTAGATTTAATTGATTTGAAGAGAGAAGATGGCGAATCTTTGCAAGCTTATCTTACCAAATTCCAGAAGCTCGCCATACAAATTGAAGGTTTAAATGCTGAAGTGGCCATTAGTGCTATGGCAAAAAACTGTAAGTATGGGAAGTTGTTTAATTCAATTAATATTGACCTGCCACTTTCCTTTGCAGAATTGATGGCTAGGGCGAATAATTATGTCCAGTTGGATGAAGCCTAGAAACAACAGCAACGAACCCAAAAGACTTTGCATGATAAAAAGAAGGATGGCAACGCTAGGACGAGATCACCTATAAGGTTTGGTAGATCATACCTCGCTTGGTCTGGTCATCTCTCAAAACCATATTCCTGAACAAAGGAGTCTGAGGAGTGACAGTTCACCCCATTAACCAGAAGCCGAGCATATATCCTGGATTGGATTCAAAAGCACAGTGATGTAGTATATCTCACTTATCCTAGAAGGATGAGGGAGGAATCCTTATCTTTCCAGGATGAGAGTAAATATTGTGCATTTCACAAGGATGTTGGACATGATACTGAACACTATTGGTAGCTTAAAAAAGAAATTGAATGATTCAGTGTGGTATCCTTAAGAATTTTGCGTAGGGACAAACAGATTCAAATGCTAATATTAGTGATAACAAAGAGAGAAGGCCATCCTCAAAAACTGAAACTGTTGGAGTAATTAATACAATTTTTGAAGGACCGACAAGTAGAGATAGCCAGTCGGCTTGAAAGAGAAATGCACGGGAGATTTACTCCCTTCAGGAAAGAATTCCAGTTAAACAACCACCAATTATCTTTACCGAGGAGGACGGTGCCAGAGTACAACATCCGCATGCTGATGCACTGGTTGTACAAGCCATCATTGAAAATATAGAGTAAAAAAAATATTAGTAGATGATGGCAGTGCAGTACATTTATTAACCTTTGAAGTTTTTAAAGCTTTGCAATTAACCCTTGATGATTTAAAAACTATTCGTACTCCTTAATCGGCCTTGCAAGAAAGCAGATTCAGGTGGAGGGATTTGTTCGGGTCTCGATGGAATTGGGAGAAGAAGAGCACACTAAAAAGTTCCACACTGAATTTATTGTGGTTGACAACCCCTTCCCCTATAATGCAATTATTAGAAGGCCGATGTTATATGATTTAAATGCTTGTACATCAATTAAGTTTTTAACCTTAAAATTTCTTGATAATAATAAAGTGATTGTAGTCAAAGGTGATCAAAGAGTAGCAAGAGAGACATATATGGTGGCTTTAAAAAGCTTTCGATCTTTTGTGCATAGTTTGCTCACCGAGCAAAAAGAGCCTCAAGTAGAAGGACCTCAACAAATAAAAGAAGAAGTAGAACCGTTTGATATACTAAGGCCCCGAACAGAGTTGAATCCCGAGCCTGAGACGCCACCAATGGAAGTTGAGCTAGAAGTAGGGAAAAAGGTAAAAATAAGAGCAACTACTAATGGAACAACATTGCAAAACATTCTCTTTGTACTTAAAAAACATAAAAATGATTTTGCGTGGCAGGCTAGTGATATAACAGGGATTGATCCATTAGTAATGTGTCATAAACTGAGTGTTGGCCCAACAATTAAACCTGTGAAACAGAAAAAAGAAATCATGCCCCTGAGCATCAAAAGATAATTGCTGCTGAAGTAGATAAATTAGTGCAAGCTGGTTTTGTTTAGGAGATTTTATATCCTACTTGGTTAGCTAACGTTGTGCTTATCCTTAAGCCAAATGGCAAATGGAGATTGTGTGTAGATTTTACAGATTTAAACAAGGCATGCCCTAAGGATTCATATCCACTTTCTAATATTGACCAATTGGTAGATTCCATGGCTGATTATGAAATGTATAGTTTCATGGACGCAGCTGCAGGATATCATCAAATTGAAATGGATAAGGCGAATGCTGAAAAAACAACATTTATTATAGATAAAGGTACCTATTGTTACAGGGTCATGCCGTTTAGATTAAAAAATGTAGGTGCAACATATCAAAGGCTAGTAAATAAGATGTTTAAAGATTTGATTAGAGATTCGGTCGAAGTGTATGTCGACGACATGATAGTCAAAAGCAAAAAGGCTGAGCATCACGCGCATGACTTAGACAAAGCCTTAGAGATTTTGCAAAGGTATGGGATGAAATTAAATCCTGATAAATGTGTCTTTGGTGTTACTGTAGGAAAATTCTTGGGATTTATGATATCTCAACGAAGCATTGAAGCAAATCCGCAAAAAAAAAGCAGTCCTAGACATGCAGCCTCCTAAGACAATTAATGAGGTACAAAAATTGAATGGGAGAATCACCGCATTGGGATGATTCATCTCCTATTCGACAAAAAGATGTCCTCCATTTTATAAAACTTTGAATAATATGAAAAGTTTTACATGGACGAAAGAATGTCAAGAAGCATTTGAAGGCTTAAAAGAGTTTTTGATGGCTTCCCCATTGCTTAGTAAGCCAAAGGAGGGAGAAACATTATATTTATATTTATCCGTAGCTTCAGAGACTGTAGTTTTGGTCCTAGTTCGAGAAGGAGTCGAACAGTACCCTATTTATTATGTAAGTAGGGTATTGAGAAGAGCTGAGGTGTGGTATTCTCAATTAGAAAAATTAGCATACACAGTCCTAATGACTTTTGTAAAATTGGGTCATTATTTTCAAGCACATACTATTTATGTACGTACTAATTATCCTTTGAGAAAAGTATTGCATAAGTATGAAACATCAGGTAGGATGGTTGAAATGGTCTGTTTAGTTGAGTGAATTTGACATCCATTATGTACCAAGGACAACCTTAAAAGCATAAGCACTTTCAGATTTCATTCTTGAATTGACAGAAACTCCCGAATAGGAAAGATTTGAAGGTTTAGAAGTAAGACAATGGTGTTGGCAACTCTACATAGATGGTTCAGCTAATCAATTAAGGGCAGGAGCAGGAATCATTTTAAAAGGGCCAAACAAAATAAAGTTCCAATATGCTGTACAATTAAATTTTGAAGCTACCAATAACGTGGCTGAATATGAAGCCTTGATAATAGGTGTTAAATTGGCCCAAGAGGTAAGACCTGAACAATTGATTATCTACTCTGACTCTTAGTTGGTTGTGAACCAATTGATAGGTACTTATGAAGTTAAAGAGTTGACCCTTGTCAAGTATAAAGCCCTGGCAATCCAATTACTCAACCAATTAGAAAAATGGGAGATTCAATAGATTCCTCAAACCAAGAATGAAGAGGGGGATAACTTGGCAAAGATAGCAGCTTCTAAAGCTGAATGGACGCATAGTACAATACCATTTGAAGTCCAAAATCATGAAAGCATCGAGCAAGAGCATGTCTCTGTGGTAATACCCTTGCAAGGATGGATGAAGCCCATTATAGATTATTTAAATCAAGGGATTTTGCCTCAAGACAAAAGAGAAGCAGTTAAAATTTCTAGAAAGGCGGCCAATTATACATATGAGGATTCAACATTGTATAAAAGGTCCAAGGCTCACCCCTGGGCAAAATGTTTAAATGAGGAAGAAGCACACTATGTGCTTGATGAAGTTCATGAAGGCTTATGTGGGGCACACGAAGGGGCTGATTCCCTAATTCAAAAAATTCTGTTGCATGAATATTACTAGCCTAATATAAGGGCAGATGCAAGGCAAAAAGTTTGAACATGTAAGTAGTGCCAAGTACACAGTCCTATACCAAGATAACCAACTGCAAGGTTGCAGCCTCTAGGTAGTGCTTGGCCATTCGCACAATGGGGGATAGACACATTAGGTCCATTTCCTAGAACAATTGGACAGAAAAAATTTGTGGTTGTAGCAGTTGATCATTTTACAAAGTGGGTGGAGGCAGATTCACTATCAACAATAACACCAAACAAAATCATATCGTTCTTCGAGAACAATGTGATTTTTCGATACGGAGTGCCGAACAGCATTGTCACTGACAATGGAAAGCAATTTGATTCGTCCCTCTTTAGTGATTTTTGCGATAAGTGGAAAATCAAGTTACATTTTACATCAATGGCGCATCCACAAACAAATGGATTAATAGAAGTCACTAATCGAATTGTTTGCAGGGAATAAAGAAAAGATTGAAAGCAGAAAAATCAAATTGGGCAAATGAATTAAACAATGTATTGTGGACGGACCGAACAACTCCAAAGTGTGCGACTGGTGAAACTCCATTCTCTTTAGTTTATGGAGTAGAAGTAGTAATTCCAATTGAAATAGGAGCACCAAGTGTTCGAACCATGAATTTTGATTAGACAGTTAATCAAGAAAACATGAGAATCAACCTTGATCAATTAGAAGAATGAAGAGACCAGGCAAACATAAAGGCCGAGGCATGCCGAATGCGAATGATCCACTTCTACAATAAAAGAATTAAAGGAAGAAATTATCGACCAGGTGACTTGGTCTTGAAAAAGACAGAGATTACGAAAGGATCTGTTGGAGTTGGAAAGTTAGGTCCAAACTGGGAAGTACCGTATACAATAACACAAAAAATAGGCTCGAGCGCCTATAAGATTAAAAATATAAATGGCAAAGAACTACCACGAACATGAAACGCAGAGAACTTGCGAAAATATTATGTATGAGGTATTAGAGGAAAAATAGGTTTTCTTACCTAAGTGTTAGGACTTTAGTAGAACGGATGTAAAAGGGATAGCTTGGGCAAGCTATTGGGGTAGAATAGTCCTAACAAATAGATTTTTTCCTATTTTTTCCCGAAGAAATAAAAGAAAAATTTTGTTATGTTGATGTTTCATGTCTCTAAAAATTAAAAGGGCAAGGAAGATAAATTGCTCTAGAATGTTAAAAAATAAATCACGAGCTTAAATAAGCTCAAGATAGAAAAAGAGTTGAAGAACTCACAAAATAAAAGGCAAAAAATATTTAAATTAAAATGCTCATACAAAATAACAAATAGTTCAAATACAATTATTCTGAATCTCCTTATTCGGGAGAATTGGCCACAACATTCTCCCTAGGATCAACGAGAGGCATTTCACTGATGAAGTCAAAGCTATCATTCGTATACCAAGCCAGAAGAGCAATAGTAACTCGCTCCTGAAAATTGTCAACAGTGTCCACGATCTTGTCAAGAGCATCATCAGTTTCCTTTTGGGAAACAACTACTTTTTCCAATTGATCATATTGCTCTTCAGCTTTAAGCTTGGCTTGTTCCAACTCAGCTTTTTCTTTTTCAAGTAGAACATTTTTTGAGCTTGTGATCAGGATGTTGTCGGTCACCTTCTTATACTCATCGTTGAGCCGATCTAGTTGCTCCTTCAAGTTGTATATCTCTTTTTTATGATTAACAACGGTATTGTCCAGCAACTCTTTTATAGTTTCAGCCATTTGAATGGCCTCGTTCTTGGATACCTCAAGCTTTGCACAATGGCTGCGCAATTCCAAGATGCTCTTCGTCATAACAACAATCTGAGGAACGACCTGGAAGGAAATAAAAGAATGTTAAAAATATTTTTTATAAAAAAAGGTACAAAAGAAAATGAGAAGTTTTACTCAGAGAAAAGATACTTCAACTCATCTGATAAAAAATGGCATCCTCCTCCATGGAATCATAGTACTTCCGATATTGAGAAAGAGCAGATAATTCTGCCAAGTCTTTGCTTACCGGACTCTCCGAACAAGACGCGGAAGCACCATGCACCCTCTTAATATACCTTTCAACATCTGGACGAATAAAATGTGAAAAGGTAGCCTCTTCAGGGGTATCTGATCTAACTCTTTTTCTTCGACTTGTAAGAGAAGTCTCATCCTCAGAAGCAAATCGAGCTAGGTCAGTTTGCCCAAAGGAAACTATAAGAGCAGCGGGTGATTTCCTTGCAGCACTTGGGCTATTTATTTGTTCGGGAATCCCTGGTTGAACAAATTGAGGAATTGTAGCAGTGTCGCTTAATTTCTTATTTGGGACAGGAGTACTTTCATCAGCGTCTTCGTCTTCGTCCCTCAATCTCAAGCCACTCTCTTTTTTACGTTGAGCAGATGATTTGCTCTCTCATTTTTTCCTTCTTCTTTCCTCAAGTTTTTTAGTAAAATCTCCACCAGCCATTTCTGTAGAACAAAGCAAAATGTTAAAGGTCAGTTAGGCAATGCACAAAGCAGAGCTAAAACTATACCTTTCTTGTTTTTTCATTTCCTTATACGGGTAGAAGGATATTCCAGAGCAAGGAGGTGAAGAACATTGACAGGGTTTAAAGCATAGTTAGAAAGAGCTTCAATGCTAGCCCTTTCTCTCTGTGTTAAAGAACGGTCCTCCCTAATGAAGGCGTTGAAGACCATGAAGTTTTTACATTAAAGTCTTCTTGACTTTTTACAATGAAAAATTTTTCTTTCCATCTACCTTTAAGTGAAGCACTGAAGCCATAAAAAATACTCAGGCCACCTCGAGCAGAAAGATGGGGGTTATCTTTCCTTTTCCTGAGCGATAAAATATAAAGCCCATTAACAACGAAAGGCGAGAATTCAAGGTTGGATTTTTTAGCAAGAAGAGCAAGTCCAAGCATAATCCTAATACTGTTCGGCGCAAGTTGTGACACGGTTATCCCGAGTTGATTAAGATAGTCTCGCAACTTTGGCTGAAGAGGGAGGCAAATGCCTACTCGTAAATCTTCAATATTAAAAAGTTAGGGCTTTGTTCACTGTTAGCCCGAACATCTTCACCTACAGGCAAAAGCTCGTATTCTGAAGGAATGACATATTTGGCGCGAAGCCTTTCCATATCTATAGACTTAAACAAGGAACTCAAATGGGCTACCATGTTTTCTTTCTTAGGAGTTGATTTTTTCTTCTTCTTAGCAGGTTTTGTAGCTTTTGGGTGAGAGCGTTTGCCTATGGATCTTTTCCTAATTATAATCCCATAAGAAGGAGTCCTCTTTGAAATGGCAATTTCCATGGTAGCCAAAGTACGGCTAGAAGGAAACTCATCCCCCTCTGTTTTATCAAAGCTTGAGGAGGTCAAACTCGAATTTTCTAAGGCAAGACCTTTGCCCTTTTTGGAGGAAGAAGCAGCCATAGTTGAAGGGTTGGAAAATTAAAGAAGAAAAGAAGGGAAATGGCCGATAGAAATGGCGATAAAAGTATATTTTGCAATTGCAGAGCAAAATTTTGCAGAAAATTTTTAGTTACCTCCTTTTGCAGTTGGATTTGCAAAAGGAGTCCAGGAATAGAAGAGATTGAAGAAGTCGATGATCTAGGGATGCCTTAAAATAAAATGAATTTTAAAATATTGGGAGAAAGTGAAAAGACACTTATACTGGATGATTGAAAGGTCACTCTTTACTGAAACGTTCAGAGGACACGCCGTTTCAGGAGATGTCGATAAATTTAAAGGGCAAATTCATTAAAAGCAAGTAATTAATGAGTTGGAGATTAGGGCCTACGTGGAAATGATGACATGTTAACCTCCAAAACCCGAACAAATGGGACAAAAAGTCAAGGTTTGTAAAGATCCAAACATAAATGTTTCAATATTATTTGGGGGGCTTTTGATAGACTAATAATTTATTCGACACATCCCGAACAATAAGTCAGAAGACCGAGCCATGAAATACGCCCGAATGAAGACATACCCGAACAAGAATCCCAAACAACATTCAAAGTTTGTAACGCCCAAATAAAAGCTTGGTCAAGGGGCCATTAAAAGTCATTTAAGAGTCTAAAATATTTTTGGCCTTTATGCTCAGATTGTGTCTCTAGCAGTTACAAATAAATTTGTATTATAAAAGCAAATGTAATGAGAAAAGGAAGGATATCCAAAATATTATTCAAAAATTGTATCCATCAGAAATCATACCCCATGCCAGCTTTAAAATGAAAGCAGCATTAAAACTATGGAATTTTTGCAGGCTAATTCCTCTTGACAACTTGGGTTGAGACAATGTATCCTAGTTCACCAACGATACACCTCTTTTATCCTTATTCCATCCCCATATGAAATGTCAACAATGCTTCTCAATCTCTTTAGATATAGTAATAGGGACAGAAACTATTTAGAAAGCATAAGATGGGATTGCTTGCAATACTACCTTAACAAGCATTATTCGTCCCGCCAAAGAGAGATAAATAGCCTTCCATTCGGCTAGTTTAGCACGAACCTTCTCTAATAAAAAAGTAAATGTATCCCTTTTAGATCTCCTCTGAGTAATTGAAATACCTAAGTGTTTCCCAAATTCCTCGGTCACCTTAAGCCCACACAAGGCACTAATATCACGGGATAGCTAAGTAGAAACATTGTTCAAAAAATAAAGTAGCGTTTTCCCCATATTAATTTTCTGACCCGAAGAAGCTGTAAAGGAAAAATATACACTCATGATGGCACCCATCTGAGCCTTGGATGCTTCAGCGAATAAAAAAAGATCATTCGTGAAAAATAGATGAGATAAAGGAGTGTGACGACTAATACGCATAGGCTTCCAGAGATTTTCAGAAACAACATCTTTGATACCATGAGATAAATGCTCCATGCAGAGCATAAAAATATAAGGGGATAGAGGATCTCCCTATCGGACTCCTGTAGAAGGCTTGAAAAAAGCATACTAGGACCTGTTCCACGCTACACTCAAAGAAGAAGAAAAAATTCACTGCATAATAACATTAATAATCACTGCAAGGAAACCTATAAGACACAAGGTATTATTAATGAAATTCCATCCTAGCCTGCCATAGGCTTTCTCCAAATCTACTTTAATTGCCATCCAGCATTTTCTACTTCTCTTAGCTTTTATGGAATGATCCACTTCCTGAGCAATAACTACATTGTCGATAACATGTCTACCTGCAATAAAACTAACCTGCTTAGGCCCCATAATTTTTGTCATAAGAGGTTTGAGTCTTTTGCAACAACCTTGGTAATCACCTTGAAAACAGTAGAACACAGACTTATAGGTCGAAATTGAGCCATATTAATCAGTTGCTTCACTTTGGGAATAAGAACTATTAAGGTTTTGTTTAATTCCCACAAATCAAAGTTCCCCAGAAAGATTGAGTTCACCACAATAAAGACATCCTGCCCTACTAGGTCCTAATTTTTTTTTTGAAAGAAGAAGGCATTAAAACCATCGATTCTCGGGGCTTTCCACATCCTCTTGAGATAAGGTAGGGAAATGGTTCGAAAAATCTAAAAAAGGAGAACTGGGCCGATCTACAATATACAAGTTCGTAAAAAGCTCAACTGCCCAATTGTGCAGAATACTTTGGTCGGCTACCCACACACCATCTGAATCCTGTAATAAAAAAATTTTATTACTACGCCTTCGCTTCATAGCAACCGTATGAAAATAGCAAGTATTTTTATCTCCATAGGAAATCCACTTGCTATGAGATTTTTGGAACCAGTAGATCTCTTCTTCAGTTGAAAGCTGCTCAAATTCCTCACGAAGCTGGTTATCCAAATCAATCAAATCCTCCTTGTGATACTTTTCCATAGTACGTTGGATGCCAGCAATCCTAGCTAATAAAACCCTTTTTCTTTAATGAATGGACCCCACAAAACTGTTATGCCACTGACCCAAAGAATGAGCAAGATTTCCCAAGTTTTGCATAATATCCCCACCAGCCTACCAATTTCATTTTACCATAGCCAGGAAATCTTCCTGAGACTTCTAAGTAACCAAAAACTTAAAATTTTTAACGTGTGAAATCCCATGAGAGTCCTGACCAAAGCAAAAAAGAATGGGAGAATGATCAAATTTAATACATAGCAGGTGATGAAACAAAGAAGCCGGAAAAGTGTTGAGCCAAGTAATATTGCAAATGACTATCCAATTGCTTGAATAACAATCGCTGCTTCCAAGTAAACTTAAAACCATGAAAACCAATTTCCTACAGACCTGATGTGTCAAAAAGAGTCCTAAAATTTGAATAGAAAGACCTATCGTTAATGCTACCCTTCTTCTCATTAGGCCGTAAAGCAATAGCCCAAGGGTGCGAGCAAGAAGAAGAAATACTCATAAGTTGATTCCAAAGCTCTTTGCATAGGGTAGGGTTAGAACTACCATACACATGAGTAAACCAAAAAATAGGAAGGCCCCCAATCTGAATTTCAAGGTTAACAGTCTATGGTTATCAAGCACCTTCACCTCCATCATGTCCTTCCATAAAACCCAAATGACACCAACAAAATCCCGCACTTTAATTCTGTGCAAGAAGGGAAAATATAGACTATAATAATCTTATCAGCATTAAGACCACTAACTCTTGTTTCCAACACAACTAGAAGAGAAATGTTATGCATACTCACTAAGTTCTTCACAATACGACAAAACCTTTTACTAGCTGCACCCTTGTAGTTCCTCACCAAATAATTAAAAAACATAAAAACGTCTATTTAGGGGTTGGATCCACATGATCCCTGTCGCAGTCATCAAAATCCTCTATGGTATCATGGTCACCTTGTTCACCATCAGCCACTTCCCTCGTGTTATGCAGAGTAGGAAGAGTCTCAGCGATTTCCTTAAGGACACCCTTTAAGGGCACAAAATCTGCTAAAGTAAGAAGCGAAGGCTTCCTTTTCAAACTAGGCTGCTTGTTTTTAATTCCTGTGAGATGCTTAGGGTCTGGAGGTTTTTTGTTAAAGAGAAACCTCTATGATGGAAGAGGCAGCTCTGTGATATTTCTATGTATAAGACCTGGTACAAGATCACTAGCAACCAGATTAGGGGAGTCACTAATAGCCACTACAGTATGATTCTCATTTAAGGAGGTTAGAACGATGACCCATTTGTTGGCCTGCATGAGCTCTAAACCAAACTAAAGTTGGCCTTTCCCTTGATAGCTGATCCTCTGAATCTGTCCACGACCACTGTTGGAGTGATCTACTGTCCTCTAGTCTTTTTTGGGCTTAGACTGTGTCTGGTAAATCATGGGAGGAGAAATGAGATGGCTGGTTGCTGTAGAAGATCTTTGATTGGAAATATTCCTAATAATAACCTGAGCTGGTTCCCGTTCCCTACTATCAACCACTTCACAAGCCTTTAGGTCTTCCTACTCCGTCACAGCCAAAATATCAAACCTAGAACCCATCTTTTCCTTATCCTTTGTATGAACATTCAGTTTTGGTCTCCTCGACCCATCTTTAGTCAAATTATGTCTTCATCGCCTACTCAAAGAAACCATCCATTCCCCAAAAAGCTCTTCACCCTGGTCACAGCTATTGGGTTGAGCAACATCCTGCATTGGCTCATTAACTCCTTCAATAGGTGGGTCTGGCAATAAGAATTTAGGACACATATCCCTAGTGTGCCCAAAACACCCACATGTAAAATAAATATTCTAGAGATTCTCATACTCGATCATCTGATCATGTCTATCTATCTCAAATTTAGAGATCAAAGGTTTTTTAAATCAATCTCCATTGCTACTTTGGCAAACTTGCCTCTGTTTAACTTCTCCGTGTTATAGTCTATACGGATTCACTTACCCAAGCAACCAGCAATAACTCTTAAAATTTGCTTGTTATAATGGTGAAGAGGCGTGTCTAGGAACCTTACCCAAGCTACCACCATAGAAAGCGAGTCGTCCAAGGTATGAAATTGAGGGCTCCAAGGCTGAATTGTCAAATAATGGCGATAGATCAGCCATGGACCATTAAGAAGAACATTATACCTATCTGAAGGCTTGTCAAAATTAATGATAAAAAAATGTTTATTAAATCAATCCCCCAAAGGGTTTCTACAGGCTTTATATTTTCGAGCAGAAGCCCTTATACCCAATTGTTCTTCCAACAGACGAACTACGACAGCGTTCGGCCATGGTTTGCATATAAGGTCTCGCGCTTTATTAGTCAAAGTAATCTTACGAAAAGGGAGCTTTTTCCCAAAATCGTGTTATGAAAAAAAGTTTTTCCGCAAATGGTGTTGGATGAAAAATATTTATCAAATTGGTGTTTTGTTGACGTTTCAAAGGGTTTTGTTTCAATCATAGTGTAACAATTTGTTACACTATGATTGAAACAAAACCATTAAATTTTAATTTATTTTAATATTGTGCAACAGTTTTACAAAACAATATTATCTCTCATCTGTTCATCTGCCTTTTTTGAATGTTACACTATAAGTGAAAAAATGTCATAATACCAGTTCAATTTGTTACACTTAGAGTGAAATAACTTGAGAGTGTCAGGAATATGTATAGTTAAGTGAAACAATAATTTCATAGTGTCAGTAATATATTCTCGAGGGAGAGTAAGACGCATTCAATTTATTACACTTACAATGAAATAATGTCACAATTTCAGGAATATATTCTTGGTGTTAGCGAGGTGCAGAAGCAAAGTTTAATTTTTTATACTTACTTGTACAAATTTATCATATGTTTCCAGATAGTCTTGCTTCCAAATATTATTAGCAAATGAAAATTACCGCAAAGGGATTGTCATAATTATGACATTCACTTTCTCCGCCTCATTAATATTATAATCCATATTAATTGTATTTTTGCAATATGTCGCTTATGTTGATCACGTGCTCCTACAAATTTTAGATTTTGGATTTACTTTGAGTGCATATATTTTTTTAACAATTCTTTTGCTTTTTGCTTTGCATATTCTCCTCTAATATGCAAGTGCAACAAATTGAAATTTGCCTTTGCACCTCGCTAACACTAACGCTATGTTTGGATGGAAGGTATTTAGTGGGTTTGGAGAGTAAAGTAAGGTTAGGGGAGGTTATTTGATTGTTTGGGAAGAAGGTTTGGGAAAAGGATGGTTTTTTAAAGGTTATATGAAGGTTTGGAAACCCGTCTAAATACCTAAATTTTAAACCCACCGAATTGGGGTGTGAGGATGGATTAAAAAATTTAATTTCCAAGTTTATCCTTAGCTATATTTACAAATCCAATATTGTCCTTATTGTTTATATTCTATTTAAGTAGTTTTTTTTCTTTATTTCTATCCTATTCTTTCTCTTCTTCACGTTTTGCACCTCGGTTGCCGCCAAACACAGATCACAACTTCATTGTTGCTGCCAACAATTATTTGCTACTCAACTTATATAATTCATAAACAACCTTTTGCCTTCAAGGTAATTACTTTCTTTCCCTTTTTTTTCTATAACATCAATGCTTCAAATTATGTAATCTTTAACTTGCTTTTATCTGTTAAAACTTGCTTCGAGTTTCTCAAAGGTAATGATTATGTTAAAGTAGCTTGTTACATTTGGTTGCAAAGAAACTGCAAGAAAATAAAAGGTGCGTAAAATAGGACAGGGAGTTGTTGAGTGTTAACTCATCTAAACTAAGCGAAACATTGTCTGGGTTTGGCTTAGTACGTGATTTCGAGAAAGAAGACCATCTTTGAATTTTAATGTCTTGTTGACTTTTTGAGGTTGAGTTATATCAATAAATCGATTGAATCTGAATTTAATTGGGTTTATATGTAATTAATATGAGTACTATAATACTGAAAAAGGAGAAGATGTGAATAAAGAGTTTTGATGTCCTAATCTATGTTTAGTTTGCGATGGTTTCGGGAAGCATAATTATGAAATTGGATCTGCTTGAGGAAGTGTATGATTGAGGACAACATTTTATTAGGTTAGAGAAAAGAAGAGAGACTTTTGAATCTCTTCCACGTTCTAACTACACTCAGATGAAAATAAAGTTGATTTTAGGTAGAACCAACAAATCAGTTGCTCCTGTGAGTTTGAAAAAAGTTCAATTTTCAAATTCGCAGGGGAAGATTTCTTGGCTAGTTTAGATTTGACTAATCAAGCAAACAGTTATCCACATTTGCCAGTTGAATCTCTGATTCATCTTAACTAGCTTGCAAGTATTCAGAGTTACCTATTTCTAGGTTCTTAGTCTTCTCTTACCTTTTCTGGGCTGCTAAGCTTGGGCTCGTGGTTCTTTTGATTTCTATTTTGGCTTATGGTTCTTTTCTAGGCAGCTAAGTTTATTTATTGTGATTTGGCTAATGCTTTGTCTCTACTATTTTATTCAGATTGAATGTTTGAATAGTGGTAATATGTTGAATTTCTTATTTTCTATATTAGTTACTCTTTGCTTTGCATTCTTAATTTTATTCAGATTAAATGTTTGAATAGTGGCTAATTTCTTATTTTCTATATATGTTATTACGTATTAATTATACTTTGGTTATATCAATAAATATGCATTAAAATAAAATAAATTTTATTTTAGATGGGTGATCATTGTATTGGAGATTATGATATTGTAAAATTACAAAAAGTTCGAGATAATGCTATCATGAAATTCAAATTCATGCATCACTTAGCCATAGCACAAGCTATTTGTATTATAATTTATTGGTATGTGAGACGCAAGCGTGTGCTTAAACATATTAGGAGCCATATGACACATGAAATGAGGCTTGAAGGAGAACAAGTTAGAGAAAGAGTTTTGACACAATTACTTTCAAGTGATCTTTGTCAAAGTATAATAAGAATGTGCCCTTCAGCATTCATGAACCTATGTGATATTTTAGTTAGAGAGGGTGGTCTTAGACCAACAATGCGAGTAACGGTTGAAGAGCAAGTTGTGAAATCACTTTACTTATTAGGACATAATGTTACCAATCATGTAGTTTGTTTTTTTCTTCGTCATTCTAGGGAGTCAACAAATCGTCATTTCACAATGTCTTACATGCTATAATAGAGTTGGAGGAGAAATTTCTGAAACAACTTGATGGATCACAAATTCCTTTGGAAATAGAAAGCAGTAATAGATTCTACCCATATTTTAAGGTGACTACATTTCTACTTAAGTAAACATATAATATTAATGAAGATTACTTGAGTATTAATTCTAAAGTTTAATGTTACGATTGTGTCGGTGCTATTGATGGAACACATATTCGTGTAAAAGTTTCTAATAAAGATGCTCCTAAGTATCGTGGAAGTAAAGACTATCCAATACAAAATGTATTGGCTGCATGCACATTTGATTTGAAATTCACATATGTATTGTCTGGGTGGGAAGGGACAGCATCTGATTCAAGAATCATTAAAGATGCACTAACGAGACAATGTCCACTCAAAATTCTAGAAGGTAACTTTAAAAAATTAAATTTACTTAGCATTATATATATTATTTTGGTTCCTCAAATAATAACAAAGTTACTTATCTATAGGAAAATACTACCTTGTTGATGTGGGATTCATGTTAAAAAGTGGACTTATTATACCTTATAGGGGAGAGCGATACCATTTAAAAGAGTATTCAATAAATGCACCACGAAATGCACTTGAATTATTTAACCTTCGATATGCATCTTTGCGTAATGTAATTGAACGAGCATTTGGAGTACTTAAGAAGCGATTCCCTATAGTAGGAAGCGGGACAAAGCCACATTATGGTGTAGAAAATCAAAAAGAAATTATTTTTGCAAGTTGCATTTTGCATAATTACTTAATAGGTGTGGATTCAGATGAAATAATACTTGCAGAAGTTGATAGTGAACTTTCCAATTACAACCACAAGAGGAGCATCATAATAGTAGCAATAATAATGAGGACGCTAGAATGAGGGAATCGCTAAGGGATTCTATAGCAGCTAGTATGTGGGCGGATTATAATGCATATGATTTTTTTTCATATTGTATTTACTTTCATTATTAGAGTTTGTTATTATTTTTGGATTTTCAAATAAATATTAAATTTGACATTCAAGATTTTTTATGAAATGAAGTATGATAATTTATTCTGTTGTGGAGTAATATTGTTTATTTATTTAGTTAAATTTTTTACAAGTGCATTGTTGCTATATTTCATTGATTATCATTTTTTTTATAGTTATCAATAATACCGAAAAGGAAAAGTCTCTATAATACGAATGTGAATGCAGATGATGGTAATACTTTGTGTTTTTGGACACATCAAATGGATGATGCTTTAATTGATACATACTTGCATCAATATATAATTGGAAATAGAATTGGAGGAACTTTTAGTACACATATAATCAATAATATTTTGGATGAGTTGAAGAAGAAATTTCCGAATAAGCCAATAACCAAAAAAAAATTTCAAAATCATATAAAAATAATTAAAAAAAATTTAATCGATGCTATGATATTTTCAAGAATGGGATGAGTGGTTTTTCTTGGGATCCAGTTAATAAAATGTGGAAAGCTGAACCTGAAGTCTGGAAAAAATTAATTGAGGTTAGTTTTTTTTATTTATATTCATTATCCTATAATTTTTGAAATAATAGAGTAATTGTATTTATATTTTGTACACATAGGTCAAACCTAAAGCTATTGAATGGAGACATAAAGGTATTCGAAATTTTGAGAAGTTAGTTCAACTTTATGGAAAAGATAGGGCCACTGGAAATCATGCTGAGACTGCGTCCGAAATGAGACAAAGAAGAGCTAACGGTGAAAGGATAGAGGCAAGTGACCCAATTTCAGAAAATACTATTGATGATATTAATGTTATGATTTCTCAAAATGAAGTTACATTGGAAGACTTTAATGCATGTGAAAATGAAAGTCCTGATAAAGATTCTCCTGAAGCAGTAAGATTCCAAAGACAATCTGAAGCTCCAAGCTCTAAGAGGGTGAAAAATTCTAATATTGATACTGAGATAAAATATTTCAAAGAGGGGCTTGATAATGTGGCTAATTATTAGGCAATTGACTATTGAAATGACTAATGCTATTATGCAATCAACCAATGAGCAACTAAATGCTAGTAAAATACTTCCAATTTCAAAGAGTGAGATATGGACTTTAATAATTGAGATAGGAATTGAGAAGGAAATGATGTCCCCTGCCTATCTTTATCTTATGCAAAAATTAGAGATGTTGAGAGCTTTACTTGGATGCCCACCAGAACAATGCAAAACTTTGTTGTTGCATATGCTAGTTACAGGTAATGGACCAAACAATTAGTAGTGAATTAGTAATTTGAAATGATTCATATATGTTAGTTTAGATTTATTATAGATTAGGTTTGGATGGCTCATATCTCATATTTTAGATTTATTATGGATCTTATTTTAGATTTTAATGGTAGCAAGCTTATAAATGATATAGAACATTGTCAATTTTTTATTCCTATAATTATGATATAAAAAATTATTTGTACACGAATGAATGGGCATATTATTAGTTAAAATAATTGATAATTTGATTAGTTGTAAGTAATAAAAAAAATAAAAGGTATTAAATATTTGATTGTGTTTTACAAGAACTAAAATAAAATAATTTAACTAAAATTAAAATAATTTGTGTTATTATAAAAATGTATTTTATTATCATATTTTAATATTAGTATTACTTTTTATTAATATCTTTCAAATATAATTTAGAATGAATTATTTTAATATGCAAAAATTATTTTGTCTTATAAAAAATTAAACCCTCCATGATAAGGGTATTTTGATAATATTTAAATTTAACCTTACCATCCCATACCATCAAACCAAACAAAATAGTATTATTAAACCTTCGTTTACCATACATTCTCTCCAAATACAAAAAAGACACTTACATACTTTCTTATACCATATTTTACTATACTTTACATTAATGATCCCTTCCTCACTTCATCTAAACATAGCGTAAGAATATATTCCTGACACTATGACATTGTTCCACTGTAAGTGTAATAAATTGAACGCGTCTTACTCTCTCCCTGAGAATATATTACCGACACTATAACATATTGTTTCACTGAACTGTACATATTCCTGACACTCTCAAGTTGTTTTACTCTAAGTGTAACAAATTGAACTGACACTGTGACATTGTTTCACTTATAATGTAACATTCAAAAAAGGCGAAGGAGAGAGAATATTATTCTATAAAACTGCTGCACAACATTAAAATAAATTGAAATTTAATGGTTTTGTCGTAGTCATAGTGCAACAATGCATTTGTTATACTATTACTAGAACAAAAGCCTTTGAAATGTCAACAAAACACAATTTTGATAAATATTTTTCATCCAACACCATTTGCGGAAATACTTTTTTTGATAACACCATTTTGGAAAAAAGCCCTACGAAAAGGGCCTAAGTTGTCAACTATAATATCCTCTACACCCCAACCAGGTTTAGGGCTGCCAGGGATAGTAACCAACATGTTAGGAGTAGTTTCATCATCCGGACCCTTACTATCATTGCTATACCATCATCATCTTCTTCCACCATCTCATTATAAAAAATATTACCACCGATAGTATCATCAACAAGTGGGTTTAAGGTTTCTCTACAGTTTCCATCTCCATTACGGTTATGTAGGAGGCAATCCGTAAAAGACAAATGCCTCTCAGGTCCAAGGTCCAAACTATTGACAACCACAGTCCCTCCATTATTGTCTCTAAACTTCACCTTCTTCGTCAAAGTCTCATTCGGGGCTAGGGGGGATAGGATTTTCTTAAGGTTTCCCTCGAGAGGGAGCAAAGGCGGCGTCATGTCTTATGCTTTTAGCATAAATGTATAATAGAAAGTTTATTATACGCTGATAACTTCGATTCATGTGTTCCAATGTAAAGGTATGAAACTATTTTACTTATTTATTTAGTTGATATGAGTAAGACATTCAGGTGAAAATTAGTGATATAATTAGTGACATAGAAGTAAACTCTTTTGATTCAAATTTTTCCTAATTTTTTATCTTAATAGACAGAACTTAGGAGCCAAAAAGCAATGACGATCTTTTTTAAGTGGGCAATCAAACGGCTAATAATACTAAGGATTATTCACAACTATAACGTAATTCTTAGGGCTTTATGCTAAAAAAGTTGCATGAGTTAAGGACAGAAAGTATCACTGTTAATTTGGAGATTTAATCTAATCTAATCCAACTAAAACTTTTCCTTTTTCGAAAAAATGAATTCCACAAAATTAAATATTTTGAGCATTTTTGTTTACTATTGAGAAGAGCGATTCAAACTAAATATGCATTCATTACTAAATTAAATGCAATGATTTTATTAATATTATTTTTATATATTTATTTTAATAAAAATATAAAAAATTATATGGCACAACATAAACATAATTGATAGTTATTATTGTAAAATTATTATTTCAAAGATATTTTAGAAAATAAAAGAAAATAAATTTTCAATTATGAATTTGTTCCATACATGGTTATGAGGAATTCAATTAAATTGTATGTTTTAAACCAATCATGCCAAACATAAATAATTAATTTACAAATGAATTCTATGATTTGAATTCATTTGTACCAAACGGAGCATTTAACTTATAAATTTTTAAATTGTTTGAACACATTATTATATATAATCTTGTATGGACAATTCTTATCAATTAATTGGATTTCAATATGTTTTTCGCTATATGCTTAATGTGCAACTTTCTTAGCTAATTATTGAATTTCAATACGTTTTTCCTTTTATTTTACCATATTCCATTCATATGTTTATTAGTAAGATAACCCTTCATGTCCTTAAATTATGTTATTATCAATTTTGTTTTCCGTTTTTAGTTCAATCATCTATGATAAGTTATTTTTGATTTTTCTATATGCATTGTTATTGTAGCATCTTGACCCGGCAAAATGATCCTAAGAGGGCGGGTAGAGCAAGACTCCTGGCGAGCTTCTAGAATGGTAGGCTAGCTAGGTAGTGGAATTCGGGACACATAAATGAATTAGATCATATATCGAAAATGGGTAACTAATCATCAGAGGCGTCTTTTGGTGCAATGGTTGGAGAGTTGGAAGAACTTCAGGATTAAGTGTACTCGCTTGACAGAAATCCTAAGATGGGTGATCTCCTAGGAAGTTCTCATTTCACCTGCAGGACAAAACCATGCAAGTCTTGACGATCTAGTATGGGATGGAATCGGCTTGATCCAAAGTGGACAATTCATCTAGTGGTTGGAGTCATGGCTAACCTAATGAGACAATTCTTAGAAAGCTAGGAATAGATTTATGATGTTATCTTATTGCAAACAATACCATAATTTTCTTTATTACAAATCATTTTAATATATACTATTATTGAATTATTAATAATTTGATAATTTACAATAATTCATAAAAAATAATAATATAATCAACTAGAATAATTATTAAAATAAATATTTGAAATACCTACATGCCAAGCACTATTTTTCGATTAATATAAAAAATTAATTTAGACTCTCAAAATTTGATATTATAATTAATTTGCTTTAGTTATATATTTAAAACTCAAATTCAAATTCACTAGTCAATTTTAATTTTAGATCCATAACCTAGCCAATTTTTTTTTTTTTTTTGAAGAGGAACCTATCCAAATTAATGTGAACAAAAAACTATTAATTTCACTTCTTTTGAAATAAGAAGAGAAACAAAACAAAAGCCTATATAATTACAAGTCTTGGGTAACTTACTCCACATACATGATATAGAAGCAAGCAAGAGAAACCATTAGCAGGAGAATAAAAAAAGTGGACACTCAAGCTATCAGTTTCACTTTTAAAATCATTCCTATATTAAATCTGAATTTAAAAACTTCAAATTTTAAATTTCAAATAATCATCATCACAAATATAAAGGTTAATTAGTTTTAATTAATATATAGATTTTCAATTGCAAATTAAAACCTTTCAAATTAATTCAATAATAATAATTGAATTGGCAAAAAAGATTGAATAATTTAAGTATTTTAATTAATATTTTATTATAAATTATTTAAATTGTTGAACTTTATCTCATTATCTATATAAAAATATTAACACTGTATTTTATTATATACTCTACTTTTTTTTAAATTATTTTTACTATTTTATTGTGATTGGAAAGTTTAAAATATTTTAATAAATATTTTACCACAAAATATCTATATTGAATTATTTAAACTGTTATTTATCTATATGTAGTTATCTACTCCAAAACACTCCATCTAAATTATTTTATTATATTATTTATTTGAGCTATCTAGATTATTCACTCTACCTAAAATCTAGATATGATTAATTAAAATTTTAAAACAAAACACAAATTATAGTTTTTATATAACACTATATTTTTAATATTTTTTTATATCATTTATAGTAACTCATGTGACTTTGTTTTTTTATTTCTTTGCTTGTTTTTCTTTATTTTAAATCTTTGGTAGGCTTATTATTTTTTTTTTTAGATTTTAAACAACAAGATAAAGGTATGCTATTTACTTATTTTTTTTTTATATTGTCATTAAATATGAAGAGAACAACCGTAAACCTTTAGTTATTATTAACTAGAAATTCTTTAAGAAATTTATATATATACATAGATTCTTTTATTTGGTCTTCTATTCTTCTTTTCTTACATGTAATAATTAAAATTTTGAAATCTAATCGTATTAATTATATACTATTAAAAATTAAAATTGATATTATAAATAATTAAATATGAATTTTATAAAAAAATTATTTTTTTATTTTTTTTAAATAATATTTATTTAATAATTAATATGTGAAATATAAAAAAATTAAGAAGAAACAACCTATACAACATATAAAAGCAGAGAATTTTAGTTTAAATGACTGTTAGGTGAAAGTGTAAGTATGTTAAATTGCTAAGTGTAAGAGCTATTATTTAACACAATTGTGAGGAGATTAGTTATTTTATATTTTCAGATAATGTATTTATTAAGATAATATCTATTAGTTAGATCCTATGAAGATAATACCATTAAATTAAAGTAAAATTATATTAAAATACATATAACCCAAGCCATGAAAATTGAATAAATTGTTATTCAAAATTTGGTCAACTTGAGTTGAATCCATTATATGTCCTAGATTATGTATTTAATAACAATTAATTAAATATAAAGACAATGTCATTAAATTAAATTAAATTAAATTTTATATAATATATAAAAGAATATATTGATGTGTCTTTTCATTTCTCAATACTAACTTTTTTTAATCTATATAATATTAAAGTATAAGTTTTGTTTAGATTAAAATAAATACAATTGATTAATTTGTATTGAACTTTGTCGTACAAGCTACTTGTAATGATACTAATTATGTGCTTAATTCTATTTTATTTTTAATGAAGTAGTTTCAAAATAGAATTCAACACAATCTCCAGACTTAATCTTTACTCTCTAATTTATAAATACAGATTCTTAAAACCGTTATAAGTGCAAAAAAGAACATCAAGTCATTACTCAATCTCCAATTTCGTGTCTTAAACCTAAATCAATATCTATATACAACTATAATAAAAAATAATTATAAATTATTTTTTACAGCTTAAAAAAATGAGCAAATGATTTGAATTGATAATAACAATTATTTTGACTATAATGACAATATTACTCACTCAGTACTTAGAGAAAGGAATATTTGCACGTAAACACAAATTCTTGAAACTTCAAAAAGCGATGCAAAATAGAAATATACAATTCTAGTTTTTTCTAGTTTTATGAATATTATTTTCTTTCAAGTCAAACAGATTTAAAATTTTATAAAAAATATTAAGAAAATTAAAATATTTAATCATCAAGAGGCCATCTATTTATTGTAAGGGAGATATAATTCTCTTACTAAATTAAAGTGATAGTAGTTACAAATTAATTTAGTAATAAAAAATAAAAAATAAAAACTATTATTAAGAATAAAACTCTTTTTAGAACTTAACATATAACAAAAAAAAAATATATTAAAAAAATTATCAATTTGAATTTAAAAAATTAACCCCTTCTTTAACTGCTCGGATCTATTTTTATTTTTCTAAGTTGCAGATCTAAAATAAATAAATAAGTTAATTAATTAATAAAAAATATTACTTAAAAGAAATATTATATCGTCGCCAAATAAATCCTCAATTTTTCCTACAACTATACAAAAAAAAGAACAATATACTTGACTCCGTTTTCCTTACAACTATACAGAAAAAGAATGGTATATTTTTTTCTTTTTTATTATCTATATGTATTTATTTAAAAAATAATTTTAGAAATTATATCCAATAAAATAATAAAATATAGTGGTTTTGTTTCGTCTTAACCACATGTATTCCAAGCCACTAGGCTATAATTAAATCATGTTCGCATCGAATCAGCTCATGAAGGCATAAAGTGCTCCCAATGAGTATTTGCTCAATTCATGAGAATTGAACTATTGACCTCACTTAAGGAAAAAGAGTGTCAAACCACTCATCCAAATACTCATTGGTATAAAATGAAATTTTTGAATTGGCTATGACTAAAATTATTTTATTATATTTTAAATTATAGTAATGTAAAAATAGAAAATCCCATTATTCCCCCATATTCTCACATTTGTATATAGTATAGATTATTAAAAATAGAACTTTGCTTTTATACAAGTATAATCTCAAATTTTTAAGAAAATTATCTACTAAGGTGGGATGAAAATGAAAATGAGAAATGATGTTATTATAAATTTTAATATAATTATAGGAATAGTGTATGTGCATTTTTTTATACAGGTTATACCAAGCATGACTTTTGCTATTGCATACTTTGGTAAAAGACTTCGTAAGACACTTAAGAAGACACATCTTAACATTGCAACTTTTTCGACACATCTTAACATTGTAACTTTTTCAGCATATGTCAATGAGAATAATTTTGTAATGCATTTTACGTTTATTTTATCATACAATTTTGTTATTTTTGAATCATATTATAAAAGATTATTTCATCTATGTATGGAAGTGAGACGGGTATTTTAAGGTACCCATTTTGCTCTGATATATTTAATGAAGGTGTGGATAGTTATAAATGCATTTTAGATGGACACAATTAGTGAAATTACAACCCGCAATGAATATGGGTAGGGTACAGATATTAGACTCTAGTTACTCGCTATCCATTACTTACTATAATAAACAGTTTTGGCTGTGGGTATCCCACCCATTTATTAGTAAATAATGCATTTTAAATAAGTTTGAATTTGGATAAGTAAAAATGTGTGTATACTCTAACCGCTTAAGGGGTACTAATAAATGTGCAGATTTGGATACTTTAAGCGGGTTTGAAATGGATACAGATAGTAAAATTTTTAAATGGATTGGGATATGGGTACTTAAATTGATATTTAAATAGGTTTAGGATGTATACGATTAGTAAATTTTTAAATGGATAGAGTTACGGGTTGTTCAAGATTCACGGGTTCCCGTGTCACTTTCATCACTAATTTCATCCTTTAATATTACTTTGCCCTCTCAAGTTCTTACACTAGTTTAGTGTAAAGAATAGACAGTAAAATAACTAATGATAATTAATAAAAATATTTATATTTTCTATTTAATAAATATAGTTGTATGTTTATGTTTAATTTTACTTTGAATTTAGTTTTAACAATATACACTCATTAAAAATAAAAATAAAAATATTTTTGAATTGAAATACATGAAATAATTTATTTCAATTACTTTTATTCTTGAATTTAATATAAAAGTGCAAAAAAATATTACAAAATAGCAACAATATCATTCAATAATTATTATTATTCAAACAATATAAATACTCCCTTGCCAAGCACAAATTAACGACTAGTTGGTGTCAGCTACTAAGGTTATTTTGGGGATCACATTTTATTATCTCCTCTAACCTCCCTTTTTCATGTGTTTTTAATGGTAAAAGGGCTTAATTTCAGACAAAAGGATATAATGATGTAACGGGGGCAAAAGTTAGAGATAAAAGTATGTATTTCTAAAAATGACTTAAACTATAAAACTATCATGAACTTTGCAACTTGTTGCAAAATCACTCTATTTTGACTTTTGTATCATGAACATTCCAGTCTTTAAACTCAAATATATTGACACTCTAAATTCAAAAGTGACATAGAGTTTTAAATAAAATATCATATTATTAGGATTCACTAAGGAACTAAAACACATCATTTCACTTGCTACATTTCCCTTTTCTTTAAAAAAAAATTTATGAATTGTTAATCTCATTCCTTCCTTTTTATGATTGTTATTTTTAAGATTTGGTCTCTCTCTAAATATTTTTTTTCTTTTGTTTGTTGTGTATAGTTGAATATTAAAAAGGAGTTTGTAATGAAAAACAACTATTTATCTTTTTTTCTTATTACCAATTCATCGTTCCTCTTCCTCTCTAAGACATCACGAACTTTTTTCTATAGCTTCTGCAACTTTGCCATTCACTTAAGTAATCAAATCAATTATTAAAATATTTTGGTTGTTTAGAGATTGATGGTTTTAGGAGAGACAAAGTGTTTTGATTGTTTATAAAATGTTGTGTTTTAGTTCCTTAGATTAAGTTAATCAAAGGATAATTAGTGGCTCCTACTAATATAATATTTTATTTAAAACTCTATAAAACTTTTGAATTTAGGGTGCCAATATATCTAATTTGCAAGACTGGGTTGCCTGGGGTACAAAGACCAAAGTAGAGTGACTTTTAGCAAGTTGCAAGTTCAAGGTATTCTGTAGTCTAAGCATTTTAAAAATATCAAGGTAATGAAAGTGGTACTTCACCAATTCTCGTTTTGTGGAATACTAGAGTTCTCTCCTTGGTAAGAGTTAGGGTTTCTGCTTTTTTCCAGTTAGGGTTTCTTCAGTTTAAGGATCATATCCGATTTCTTGTCAGTTTCTTTTTTTGGTTCTCGCTGACCCCTCTTTCCCATAGTGTGTCTTTTGTTTATCTTTTGTATTTTTCCATCCTGTGTCATGTTCTTCTTTTTGCTTATTCCCTTTGTTTGTCCTTTTCTAGTTCTAACTGTGGATTCTGGTTGTGGTTCTCAAGTGTGTTTCTACTATTTGACGTACAGCTCCATATCTAATAGTATAATCTAATTGTGAGTTGTCGATGCAAGATGAGTTCATGCCATAATCCAACTGTGGAGGAGGCCAAGGTTGTTGAGGTGAGTTTGGTTGCTGGCCGGAGGGACTTAGTAAGGAGAACCTTTACTTAGTAGGCAAGTTATGGAATGATCACTCTTTTAATAATTTTGCTCTTATGGATACAATGAAGAGAGTATGGAAAGCAAAGCATGGGGTGGTGGTAAGAGAATGGGGGCAAGATATCTTTCTTTTTTAATTCTTTCATTGGAAGGAAAAACTATGTCCTAGAGAATAAGCCACAGCATTTTGAAAAAAATTTATTGATGCTAAAAGAGGTGAATAGGGATAAGCAGTTGTCGGATATATCTTTTTCTACGCCTTTTATATGGGTGTGTGCCTACGATTTGCCTATACATTGCATGACAGAGGCATTGGCTTAACTCATTAGCACCAAACTAGTTGACTACCTAGAATTGAATGACACAAATAATGCGACTTGGGGAAAGTACATATGAGTTCGGGTGCTGCTTGATCTTTCTAAATCCATTTTGCATGGTACCATGTTGAAATTGAATAACAATTTCATTTGGGTTTCGTTCAAGGTTCAAGATCTACATGTGTTTGTCCACTATTGTAGACGTTATGGCCATGTGTATAGCCATTGTGAGGAAGCAAATGTTGTTCCAAATTTGGCTAAGGATCTTTTAAAATATATTAAAGATCTACAAGCCTCTCCAGTCCAACAAAACAACACAGTGATTACTGAAGAGGGTGTAGACGCTCAAATTTTGCCCTTAAAAGGTTTAATGCTGATACACCAATTTTTTATAAAATTAGATTGGGATTTTCGACTGCTCTGGTTCTCGAAACAATGGTCCATGGCTGAAATTATCTTTGTGTTTAACTATTTTTTACTTTTTTGAGTCATCGGGTGTTTCAAGGAGAAACTAGGCCCAAGAAGCGTGTCGGGCCAACCCGACACACTTCCCATTATACCTTCTCATTTTGTGTGCCAACTGATCTATTTTAGTAAAAGTGGACCTGGTCCTATCACGGAGTCTGATAATGGCATTTTTGCCACATCAGCCCTCGATGGGCCACCTTACCCTCAAATGTCTACAAATAGACATTAGGGGGTGAGCCTTAAGGGAGGAATTTTTTAGTAGCTTAAGGAAACTCTTGAAATTTCAAAACTCAATCTAAGAAATCAACAGACAACATTGTTCCCCTTTGTTCTAAGATTGTGATCCATTGCTTTTTTTATCAAAAATCCTTAAGCAAATACTAGAAATCTCAAAAACATGTACTTAATCTTCAATCTCGGATTGTTGGATCAAGGACTAAGGAGTTGGGTTCCTTCATCCATTGCTTTCCAATCTTCAAAGGAATCTCTAAGAGATAACTTTTGAGAACCTTAAACTCATTTCCCCATCTTTTTCTTTTCCTTTTCGGCCTTTTAAACTTTTGTTCTAGGTTTGGTTGTGAGGGAAACTTAGGATCAACCTTTAAGGATTTCTATACCTTTATGGTGCCCAGCCTAAACTAGTGGCACAAGCCACTATGTGTGGTGTGCGCCACAGGGATATGGCTCGGGCCAGATGAGTCTAGATTCCCTTGTTTTGTCTTGTTCATGCCAGAAGCATTCTTGATCCGGAAAAGGCCCTGTGTCATTACGTGTGGCGTGCACTATAAGCTTGTAGCGCACGCCATAGATCCCTGTGGTGCAAAGCCCTTCAATTCAGAGGCTCTAAATATATACAAACTCAATAAATGTCCTAAGTTGAAGATCCAGTAATTTAGCTCCAATCCTAAAGGAGTTGGGACACATATTTGGTCACAAATGGATCAAATAAACAACAATAAACAAGGTTGAGAGCTCTGATTGATGAATTTGTTCATCTTCATTAATGAATATCAAGCATGAACTTAAACCTTGATTAATCTTTAGTTTCCCATCTTCTAATTAATATCATTTATATTACAAGCACTTTATTTTTTCTGTCATTTAATTTCATGCACTTTAATTTAATGCCCTTATAATTATTATAATGCTAACCCCTTTACTTATTTATCTTACACCTCTAAGACTCTGTTTGTTTTCATAAAATAACTTGTAGAAAAATATTTTTCACAATTTTCTATTTTTTGGGGCTTTAAGGAAAATAATTCAATCGAAAATATTTTCCTGGTCAAAGGAAAATTAATTCATTTTTTTAAGAAAAATAACTTCTCATTTTCGAAAGAGTAAGACATTTTTCGAATATTTGCAAACCATATAAATCTATATCTTTTAATCTATTAATCATCATAGTCACTACTACCAGTCACCATTTACCAACGACCACCACCATTAGCCACCACCATCGGCCACCGACGACTTTCATAATTTACATTTTTTTTTTTTGCATTCTTTTCATATTTGAGAATAAAATTTTTAAATTATAAATTTTCTATTATTATTAATATTTTGTATGATCTTATCAGATTGAGACATTAATATTTTTAACTAATTTTCAATATTATAACCAAATAATAGAAAATAAGTCATTTGAAAAATATTTTTCATGAAAATATTTTTCAGCAAGTTATTTTCCTAGCAAGTTATTTTACAAAAACAAACAAAGGCTAACATGCATCATATTTTCATTATGAATATGTGAGTGTGAATGGTTGGGAAAGTGTATTTTTGTAACACCCTAAATGCAAAAAAATCTCATACCCAAATGTTATGTAAATTAAGAAAATAAGTAATGAAAAAGTATTTTATAAAATATGTAACCTATTCAGATCATAAAGGACTATTGAAATGTGATGAAGTGGAATTTATAAAGTATTAAAGTGATTGATATGGAAAATTCTAAAACATTTAAGGTGTTACAACACAAATCCATTGAAAATCCTCTAAGGAAATTAAATTAAAATACACCATAATTCTATAAAAAGAAAATATAATATTAATCTAATTAAGTGAACCAAGAACTATGAATGGAAAAAAAATGAAGAAGAAGAAGCTTAAGTTATAGAAATGTGAAATGACCCAATGGACACCTAGACTACTACTTGACCAAAGTAACTAAAGGGGATAAAAGGGACATTTCATCCTTATAAGTGGTAGCCTAATCTTTGCATAATACAATACATGACTCATCTCCAAACTAAGAAAAAGTGGAGACAAGTGTACAATTGACTCATGCTCTAGTTTAAGAGAAAGGAGGACAAGTGTACTAAGAGAAGACACCTCCAAAACAAATGTAGCAAATTTCCTTCTCCTTCTTTAAACCATTCTCCAACATGCTATAGCCCATTCAAGCATAATATCAAGTAAATACAGAAGTTTCAATGAAGAAGTTTAAGCCAATAAAGTGATAGGAGAAGAGAAATCAAAAGCAATTAAAAGGAAGATATGGAATTCAAAAATTCTCACTTTTATTTTCAATTATATTTCCCTAAGTTTAAATCTTTAATTTGATAATCAAAACTTAAAATTATCTTTTAAATATATTAATCAATCAATTAGAATGCTAGAAATTGGTTTGGATTAAAAGGAATTGATCATGTAAAAGCTAGAAACTACAATTTCCAAAACTATCTCAATAAAGCTGCTTCAATTTAGCCATTGTACTTTATTAAATTAAATATGTAAACAAGCTTTAAAATATATGAAATTTTATAAGGAGCTAGGCTGGGATGTTAGCAAGGTTTTGGTAAAAAGACAAGTCTAGAAGATGAAAGGAAAAGAATTCATAACTAAGTAAATACAAACAGCTAGTGTGACACTCTAAATAGATTTCAATATTGTGTTTAGGATGTTTGACAATGTAAATGAATTTAAAATTATAAAATTTTACAGAGAAATAGCCTAAGATGTTAAGAAAGTTGTGTTAAAAAGGAAAGTCCAAATGATGAGGTGAAATGGAGATATTGATAAAAGAAATAAGACTACTCAGTATGAAAAAACTAAAAATTCTAGTTCTATAGTTAATTTATTTGAATAGATTAATGAACTCCAAAATTCATAAAATTTGATATGGGAGTTCCCTGAGATGTTGGCAATATTTTATAAAAATTTCAGAGAAAAGAATTTGTGAAAATGTAAATATAATCAAAAGAATGCAAGTAGCTCACATGCTGAAAATTCTGAATTTTCCTAACTTGCACTAAACTTGACCAAATTTAAATATAAATTATTTAACCATGAACATAAGTATAAAATTGATGAACATTGAGCTCAATATGTTTACTTTCTGACCTAAAATTTCAAATTCAAATTGAATGAATAAAAATACCAAACAACCCTCAATATCAATAAAGAGCTAGAAATAAAACTAAAAGTGCAATATATGTTTAAATGTGAATATAGGTTGAGGATTACCATGAAACTATAAGTGATTAAGAGGAATCAAATTCTCATTTTCAAGGTGAGTTATAGCATCTAACCCTTCCTTATTGCATTGGAACTTTTGATCAAATGCAGACCTATTGGTATTTGAATCCATTTGTTAACTGTGATATTAAGACTGTGAATTGTAAAACTAATTTAGCGTCTAGGCCTATTTGATTATACCAAGCCATTTGTTTAATCAATATAACAGAATTTGAACTTAATGAGGGGTTATACCATCAGGCTATGTGCATATAGAGGTTTGTGATTAAAGGGTGAAGTTACTGCCCTAAAGTGTGTTATGTGTGGTGGCAATGGAATGTACATAGTGATCTGTTCTCTTTAGTGCTATCTATGTGATTATCTATCATATTATTGATTTTGCCTTTATGACATTGATCTGATTACTATGAATCCTTTTATATGGACTTATTTCTATTGACAAGTTATAACGGTACTACCATCCTGTGTTACTATAGATGTAGTTGACCCTAGTTCCTTACTTTAGGTTCACCTTAATAATTTATGATTATTACATTCATATAATAAATGCGAGAGACATTGATCCAAAATCCAATGATGGTTTATGGGCCCAGCCTATATTTCTTAGGGTTTAGAAAAGACTTTGACCTCAAGTCGTGTGTGGGAGATCTAAGGGGGAGATCATGCATTTGCCTACTCCTGTCCCCTTTGTTTGTGTATAATTACTATGATTGTGTTGTGCTTCATCAATACATTAGATAACTCATTTTGTTAAAGCCATGTAAGAGTATTTTGTTATGTCTCAATCCCGTTATTTGAAATGTCGAAAAGGGAAACACTTGAGAAGTGCTAGAATCAAAATGAGCCAAAAGGCTCTCTGTCTCTCCAAGGTTGACACCCCTATTTAAGGCCAAAACTCAAAAGCCTAAAAAGGAAACTTCTCTAGTCCAAACACCGACATGTGAAGACACCTAGAAGATGGCCATCAGCTTTCACGGGAAATCAAGCAAGTATACTTGAAACCATGGTACTCTTCCAAGGTGTGGATACATGTTTCACCTCATGCGTGAACCGCTTTGTGGAAATAGGGGATTAGAGAATGCTAGACCATATCAAAGGTCTTTGGCTTGAGTAAAAAAAGGTATAAATACCTCGATAGGGCCAAATGGGGTTATTATAAGAAGTGAACCTTTGGAGTAACATATGAAGCTATCTATTTTGAGCAAAATATTTTCAATATCTTGAGAAAAATTGAAAAATCATCAAAAAGACCGAAAATAAAAAAAAGAAAAAAAAAGAAAAATCTTGATTGTATATAAATAAAAGAACTTACTTTAGTACTATTATTACTTGAGGCAGAAAGAAAGGGATTAAAAAATAAGCAAAAAGGGGACATTCCAAATATTTGGCTACAACATAAAGCACGTTGTGATTGTTGCAAATTCTCAAAAGCCTCTCTTTAATCTTCATTTTAAACAATCCCGACCGATTCATGACAGAATATAACATTAGCTGCATTTCACGATGTTGTGTTGCGTGATTGCATTTCGTGTGACATTTGCAAGCATTCATGCATACATGTATCATGTATAACCTTGTAGCCACCGAAGCTCTGCACAAGAAGTCGAAGTCCTCAAAGCTTAGAATTTTGGTTTGTTATGGCCAAGGTAAATGGTAAGACCAAAAATAAAAAAAAAGAGAAAAAAAATCTCGAGGTGCTAATAGGGGGAAAGTGAGAGGAAATCACCTTAATAAGGAAGTCAAGCATGAGAACAAAGAGAGCATCGAGGAGAGTACTGAGGAGGTTGTTGCCAATCATGTTCATCTAATTCTAAAGGCAATAAGATCTTTTATAAAAAGAGAGCTTCGAGGAGTCCGGTCCCCTTTCTTTTGATATTGTGAATCTTGATACTGATTGTAAATAAAATTTCTCTATTATTCAAAAAGATGCATTTTGATTTTGGTTACTTGTTTGGATTCTTTCTTGAAGCTTCTATTCATCATAATAGATAAGCTCATGTGCATTTTTGACATAAACTTATCATGTATGCTTAAATTTAATATTAATACAAAGTAGAATTTGTTGATTGGGCCAAAACCTAATGCAAGACTTAAACATGAAACTCCAAAACCTGCGTATGGAGCTACGCAGATATGCCAAATATTGATAGATTTATAGTCGCACACACCATTCCACTGTATTCTTGGTCCCAACCAACGAGACGGAAGAGGAAAAGATTGAGATTAAAATGGACCATAAAGATCTTAATGAGAGTGGCCAGGCAAATTGACGCTGAATTTCAAGAAGTGTTTTGCTATTTTGATTGGCTAGCCAAACATGTAATACCCCGAAATTTTTATTTCAAAATAATTCTCATTTAAATTTAATTGTTAAATTATAAGCCAATAATATTACGTCACGTAATATTATTGGGACCAAAAATCATTTTGGTTCACCCTAAAATTAATCGAGTAACCGTTAATCGAATAAAAATCGGACCAATTTTTTTTTATTGGACCAAATTAATTAAAATTAAACCCAAGTCAGATATTTTTGATAATCACTGTGCATCAATATTCTTTTCTCCCCGACAACCTAACGTTGGACGGTTTGTTTTTATTAATAATTTTAACTTTATTATTTTCTTTTTCTTTTTCTTTCTTTCTTTTCTTTCTTTTCCCTCTTTTCTTTTTATTTTCCTTCTCTTCTTCTCCATCGAACACACCACTCAACCCTCCCTCTCTCTTTCTCTCTCACTGTCTCCGGCCACTCTCTCCACTACGCCGACCACCGCGCCACAGCCACCACCCATGCCTCAAGCTCCAGCTCCAGCTCTCTCTCTCTCTTTTCCTCTTTCTCTCTCCCTGCCACTCTTTGTCTCTGTCTCCCTCTCTATGCAACGCCAGCCACCTGCAGCTCCGCCAGACCGCCACAGGAGCTCCACTGCGTCTCCGGCTCCTCTCTTTCACGCACAGCAATAGCAGCAGCAGCGGTCCTCATCGCGCCACCGTTTCTAGCGAGCTCCAGCAGCTCCTTGTCCCTCGCGTCGCGCTGCCTTGAGCCAACACCTGCTCCTCCGATCGCGACCTTGGCAGCAAACTCAGCAGCGGCATCTTCTCCTCGACCTCAGCCTACTTCTAGCAACATTGACGCCACCAGCCACCGTCTCTTCCTCTTCCGATTCAAGGATTTATCGGGACTTTGATATTTATTGGGTATTAATTTCAGAATTTATTTAGTTAATTTTATTAATTAGTTTGTTAATTTTAGAATATTTGGTTGAATGATTTTATTATTTGAGTAGTTAATTATTTTGGTTAGTAGATTAATTTGTGGATAATATATTGTTTGGATGAATTTTAATATTTGAGGAATAATTGTAGTTAATTAGTTAATTTTTGATAATTTATTAGGTAGTTAAATTTTAGTATTTTGGTCAATTGTTAATATTTTGATTAGATGATTGATTAGTAATTTTTTGTATTTCAGTATGAGTTTTAGTAGTTAATTGATTATTTAGTTATAGGTTGAGATTTATTAATTTTGGTATTTTGATTGATTAGTTTTATTAATTAGGTGGTTGATGGATTATTTGTTGATTTTATATTATTGGTGGATTTAATTATTTTTAGGGATGATATTGATAGTTAATTAGTTAAATTGAGTAATTATAGTAGTTGATTATTTTGAATTATTATTTGGTTGATTTTATTATATTTGGAAGGCATATAGTTAGAATTTTAGTAAATTATTGGGTTATATGTTGATTTATTGATTTTAGTCTATAATTATATTATTTATGAAGGTCAATTTGATTATAGGATATTAATTATTGATCATGGTATTTTTGATTGATTAATTAGTTACCTGGTTGAGTGATTAATTGGAGAAATTGGATAAAATAAATTAATTGATGATTTGGGTAATTAAAGAGTAATTATAAGATTTTAATTGATTTTGAGGGTTAATAAATTAATTAATTAGTATTAAGATTCAAAAATTATGAAAATTCCTTTATTAAGGATTAATGGGAATATTTGAAGGATTTTTAGTAAATGGAGTATATAAAAGAGTAGAATTAATTAATTGGTGGATTAAATGAATTATTATTGAAAGGTGACGTTTTATTGCTAAGATTAAATATATTATATTAAAATATTGTTAATGGTGATAATTTTAGATTTTGGTTAATTAAAGATTTTGATATATTATGTGAGGACCTTAAATAATTGAGGATTAAATCTTGGATGGTAATAAATAAATTATTACAAAGGTTAATAGTTTTTAACACAAAGATTAAATGGTTATTATTAAATGTTTTTATATAATTAATTATTCGGATGATAATTTGAGTATTTGGTGAAATAAGTGTTATTATTATTGTTGGTGTTAAATTATAATTTGGAATATAAATATATTTTGTGGTGAAATAAATGGAATTGATATCTAGATTAGATACAAAATAAGTGAATAAATTAATTGCTAGTAAATAGTAAAGTTATATAGTGAATTAATAGAAATTTAGTCAGAGAAATAAAA
Organism: Jatropha multifida; assembly: GCA_948099535.1. Lineage (NCBI taxonomy): Eukaryota > Viridiplantae > Streptophyta > Magnoliopsida > Malpighiales > Euphorbiaceae > Jatropha > Jatropha multifida. Next base: position 24,751 of record CANUEX010031777.1, on the reverse strand, counting down.
TAAACAGATAGGTTTATTAAATTAATATTCTTAATTAAGAGAGTTATTATCTGATTATATTTTTCTTATTATACGTGTTTTTTAAATCGACCAAGTTCCTCTACTGCTCCTCCAAATCAGAACCCAAGACAGATCTGAATTTATTCTGCGGTCACTGTGAGTAATAATAAATGGTGCACACCATCTTACATATATGCATTTCATATGCATACCATATACTCTTTATATTATCATGAATCATTTCCTATTGTTATATTGATATCCTTCATCTTTCAAATATAATATTCCAGTTCTATAATCTCAATCTTTGATATATAATGTTTCAGTTCTATAAATTTATAAAATTTCCGCCCTTAATTACATTCATATGTTGCATTTATTGTATTGAATATATTTGTGAATAATTGTGATGTGAAATAATGTGCTTTTGTATCTAGGTTGAAATTGGGACGACGTGTGTCACTATGGGTCAGTGGGCCAAGTATGGGGGATCAGCTCCCTGTTATATATATATATATATTATTATAATGAAAATTGGCCGGAGGCCAATAGGTGGATTTGTGACTTCACTGACCAATTTCCACATATTGTGAAAATCTGAATGTGATTTGTTTAAATGTGCTGATGTATGACACGTGTTTGTGAAGTATGCCATTTTATATATATTGTGAAAGCATACTACCTGAATGTGTGGGTTTGCATTATTTATTATTATTCACTGAGTTTAGTGAAACTCACCTCCCTTCCATAAACATTTTTTAGGAAATAAAAGTATCATTGGTTTATAAGACTCTACTTCTTTCTCTGCAGAGATTCGAACATGTTAGTATGAATTATCTGTTAATATTTTTGATTTTTCGTACATTTTATTTAACTCCGCAGTTAGGATGTTTAATTAATATTTGGTTATGTAAAAGAAATTATCATGTGATTATAAATAAATTGTTGAGTGTTTTTTTTTGAATATTTGGAGACTTTATGATAGGAATAGTTTGATCATATGATGACAAATAAATATTTACATGAGAATGTATTTTTATTAAGTGAATATGGGCTCGAGCTGTGAATAGTATTTAATATTAAGGCTGGGTCAGAAATGTTAACTCTGATTTATTTATGAATAATGTCATAATATGGGCTTACTATTTCCTTAGTCAAATGATAATAGAGATGAATTTTAATAGTTTAGGCTTACTACGGGCTTCGGGGCCTTAAGCTTACCTAGATCCTAGTGCTGGTCCGGCCCACGATTTTGGATCGTGACAATATAGTATTTATTAATACAGGATATACACTATATATGTCATATTTACCATCATTGTGGTTGTCATCGTCATCGTTATTGAATCACATAAATTATATAAAGATTTCCTTTTATAAATTTCATGATTCTTTATGTTTTCTTTTTTTTTTTACACGTTTCTTTTTTTTTAGCATTTTTTTTAAATTTACTAATTTGATATTTTTTAAAGTCACTTTGAATATTTTTATTTTATTTTTTATTAAATTTATTAGTTTTTTAATATTTAATATTTTATGATATTTATTAAAAGTTGAACATTGGTTATGAGATTTGCCTCATTGTCTCCGAAAAAAAATACAAAAGCTGGCCCAAATGAACATTCTGGCATGATATGGCCTAATAAACTTAACCCGTGGCATGACCAGGGGAAATAATATTCTGTATCGTTACGCATACTTCAATTAAATTAATCAAATTAAATATATACAATTTGGCTTAGTTTTTAATAAAAAAAAAAAATCAGTCTCAGTTTTATAGAGATAAGAATTGAAACTTTTTCTATTCAATTCTAAAAAAAAATTATAAGAAAATAATTAAAGTTCACTGAACCTTAAATCAAATAGATGTAATTTGATTCTATCCCATTTATGTAGATTATTATTTTCAGTTTTCTGGTAATTTTAAAAAATTTTAATTTGTTATATTTACTTTTCTTCATTTTAGTTTGAACTAATCCAATATTTATGTACCCCTAATATCATGGATTCTACATTTGGAAATCATTGCAACGAAAAAATATAATAGAAAAAATATCACAAGTCCGGTGAGGCTGGCCTTTTCGGCAGTATCTATTGATCTCCGCCGGCGGTTGGATGGGTAAAGGTCAACTTGGATGCTACTATCAAGTTGCGACAATTCCTATCACCGAAAGAAGCTGAGATTGAGGCAGCTTGTTTTGCCGCTTCAAGATCAATAGAGCTGGGGTTCAGGAGATTGTGCTTGAGTCGAACCGCCTTGCTTTGGTTGCTCAGTTGAATGCTAATTTGTTCCCATGCTCTGAGTTGGGTATTAGGTTGCTAAATTTGGTTCTGGTTATTAGTTCTTTTGCCTTCTTTTCTGGTGTGCATGCTTATATATAGAAGTAAAAATATAGATATTTTTCTCCCTCAAAATATATAAGTGCATAATATTTTCTTTTTGGGCTGTAATAAGTGCATAATATCAGATATTAAAAAGTTAATATCAAAATATTTAGTATAACTTTTACGTGCGATTATTTATTTATTTTTTTTTAATTTTTTCAATAAATATTCTATTTAATTAGATTTATTTTTGTCTAAAACTATTCAAATTATTTTTAGATTATTATTAAAATTATAATATAAATAGTCAATAATTATGAAGAAATATACAATATACATGTTATATGAATATTTTAGTCTCATAAATAATAGTATTATGTTAGTTTTGTGCAATTCATTTCAAATTTCATCGAGTTTAATAGAGTTTAATTTTAATTATAATAAATTCTATAGAATATATTGAATTTTTGGAATTAGATTCTGCATTTTAATGAAATTAAAAGGTCAAATATGGAATTCAATCCACAAAATTTTGGCTCGTGAAACTTAAAAAAAAAAACTGAGAGTCAAATAATAATTCAGAGTAAACGTAAACATTGGATTACAAATGGAGATATTCATTTTCTTAAAAAAATCTGGCGGTGATAATAGCATGATATGGTGTCCACGTCTGCCCAAAACAGGTGGGGCCGACCGCACCAGGTTCGTGATGAAATGATTCCGTTCCTTTTCGGGGACTACCAATAAGCCTCATTCATTGATACTAAGTGAGGATTAGGAATCCAATTACATTGTAACCTCAAATATATATATATATTGTGTAAATCACCGATATCTAGATTCTATTATTAAAAATGGCTACATCTGATTTAGCATTTAGTTACAATTAGCCTCTTCGCTCCTCTTTATAAGTGTGTTTAATAGGAACTGAACTCGAAAGCACTAGCTAAATGCCTTGTTTTAAATATTTTTTCAATGCTTCTTTTGAATAGAATAAGTTTTCAAAGCTGTACGCGATGTATTTTTCTTCTATAAAATTAATTATGTCGAAATCAACGTTATTAAGTTTGGCTTGCACATTAACCAAGCTAAAGAACTAAAGTTGTGTTCGGCAAAACTTTTTAAATAGCTTTTAGAATTTTAACTGGTCAAAATACTAAAAATTATTTTAAAAAATTGTCGGTAACATAAAAATTACATTAATTTTAGATGTTAGGATAACGTTTTGTGAAAAGTTAACTTATATGATATTTAACTTTTAACGTTTGATGAAATGTTATTCAAATAGTTAACAGCTAAATACTATTTAAACAACAAACATCTATTAAAATAAATAATTTTGTCGAATAGACTCTAAATGGACAGATGATTAATTCAATGGGTGGGTTAATGGTTCAATGGTTCAATGAATGAGTCGCAGAAATATTATTAATATATATTAATTAAATAATTATAATTTAAAACAATTAAAATAATCAAAAAATTTTGGTAACCTTTTCAAATTGACCAATTCGAACGTAGGTCAACTGATTAAATATTTCTCTTCTTTAAAATGATTTAAAGCAAAATTAGTCCAGTTTTGATGCAATTTAATCATTCTCCAAATTCTCACCGACCCAAACCGTATTTAATAACTATGGTTGATATTGCATAATCTGATCTGAATATGATCAATTATCCATACTTACAATTATTTTATGTAAATTGACTGAAATTTAAAATTAATTAATTTTTTTTAGAAAAGCATAATACTACATAGTTTACCAAATATTATAAAATTAATATTTTCTTTTTTAAAAAAAAAATTAATATTTATTATGTACACTAGTTAGTGACCCTAATCACTGCGACTATCTGTTCTGTTATTAAATAGCGAGAGAGACTTAGGGTTGGTAGGTCCATATCCATGTTCTTAAAATGAGGTTGTGAAAAAAGCCAAACAAAACAAGAAAAAGGTGATAATGAAAAGAGAAGGAAGCGTCGGTGCACATTTTGCAAATGTTAACATCACCGACCGTCACCCTCAGGTTTGATCTACTCCGGCGGACCCCTCTTCTCACTCATCTATTTTAAACCGCTTGTAAGTTTCAATTCTATTCACGTCTAAGTTTCAAACTCCACAATCCTACATCCGCTAACTCGGATCCTAACCGGATGTGAAACCTCAAAGAAAAATAAAATAATTTTCATTTATATATTGTTTTATTGCAGTATTAAAAATTAATAAAAAAATAAAATATACAAGATTCTAATTTCTATAAAATTATTTTTTAATTAATTGGAAAAAAAATCAAGAAATATGGTTTTTCTCAACCGACTGATTCGTTCGTTTTGCACATTCGCTAATTCGCGAGTGGAGCAAAAGTCATTCCATGTGAGCGTCACACTGACTTTTTCCTAACAATAACAGTTCAATTCCAACTAACTATGACCTTCATAATAACAAACTCCTCCTTTGGACAATTACCGAATTACATTTTAGTACCATTCCGTTTTAATTCTTTATTCTTTTTCTTCTCTTTCACTCGCAAATGGTAATCATGCAATTGGTTCATTGCTTACCTTGGACAGTTGGACTCTCTCAATCGCCTTATAGCTGTTAAATTATTAGTATTAAATTAATTAATACTAATAATATCTACCTATTTTTTATTTAAAAAAGACAAAATAAAAAAAATGGAAAATCCATAAATGAGCCATAAAAGCTCCATGCTTAGCAGTAGTCCAGCAGAAAGAACTCTCTTTTTTTTATACCTCACTGAGGAAGGAGAAGAAAGAAAGGCTCTCTTTTCCTTTCGTTGATTCTTTCTCCACTCAGATCCAAAAGTAGTAAATCTTTAACTACAAAGGGTACGTTTCGAATTCCCGTTTTTTAATTTTTCATTCAACGGAGTTTCGCAATCTTTAGTTTTTAGTATTATTTGTAGTTATGCGGAAATGGGAATGTAGCTATCTTATTAATATACTTTTATATGGTTGTTGATGTGTGATTTCTTGTTCTTGATGTAGTTCTGCATATACTATGTATGTAAGTGTTTGTGTTAGTTATAATTGGACCAGTGTGTCTGTGATTAAGATTACCAAATTGTTTCCTTGTTTAGCTACTCTACAATTAGTGTTTTCATGATTCTTCTTTCTTATCTTGGTAAGGCTAATGCTAATCAACTTTCCTTCCATGGCAACAAAGATTATCTCTATATCTAATTTAGTTCTTGGATATATTATGTGTTAGATTAGTGGATCTGATTATCAATCTTCCCTTGAAAAAAAAAAAAAACGAAAGAAAATCTTTCTCCTTTTTGCCAGTTAGTTCTTGGATATATTGTTTCCTTTTTGCTTTTTTTTTCGGGCTTTTACTATAATATGATGGCATCTTTCTCTTTATTTCCAATTAGGGGTTGCTTCTGAAGTCTGCACTTATGATGTTACTTTCTTTTTTTTTTTTTTTTTACCAACCAAGGTTGTTACACATTTGATCTGTGGTTGATTTTCTCTGGAATACCTGATTTGCTTGTGATCTGTGAATACAGTTGTTTAGATGGATCAATGATTACTACTAGTTGGTTTCATGTATCTTTGTTTGGAAATCTATATTAAAAGAAGTTAAAAATAGATGAAAGAATATTTAAAGAATCTCATTGCATGTTGCTATTATTCTTCCAATGTACCTCATCAAATAGAATGTTGTAAATAACAAAAAATGGCCATTGACTACGGGAAAAAATTAAGTAAATTTCTATACGAAAAAGGAAAAACGAATGCAATCTTGAAGTTAGAATGTGAAGCTGACATGAAATTCATCATGTTCTGCAATTGAAGATTTCAGAAGAAATAAAAGAATTGCCATGAAATGCACCCTTATCCAATATTGTTTGTTGATTTCTCTTTGAATTGTGATGCCTTTTATTACCTCTTTCCCAGTTAATTTTTTCGTGTCAGACTTAGAAGTTAAGAAATCAAGAATTTGCTAGTTTTTTTGCATAATTGATTTTTCTTTTTATTCTTCTTCCAGGCGTCTACATTGAAGGGTGTCTTTATCTAAAGAAGCATGGCCATGGGGAAGTACTCCCGTGTTGATGGGAGGAAGTCATCAAGTTATTGTTCGACAATTATGGTGGTTGTGTTTGTTGGTTTTTGTTTGGTTGGAGTTTGGATGTTAATGTCATCATCTGTTGTTCCAATCCAGAATTCAGACTCATCTTCCCAGGAGCCTGTAAATGAGGTAAAACAAACATTTAGTGAAAGTAATTCTAAGCAATTTGAAGACAGTTCAGGTGATTTACCAGAAGAAGCAACGAAAGAAAGTGGCAATACCGTTGATTCTCAAAGTGGAAACCAATCCAGTGTTCAAGATGATCAAAATGGTTCTACAACAGAGATAGGAACTACAGTTGGTGATAATGAGGAAGAGAAGGCTGAGACAGAGAGCACTGATAACAAGATTGAGTCTAATAATGCGGTTGAAGAAAAGCAGGATGAGAAGTCTGAATCTCAAGAGGAACCAAAGAAGGAGGCTCAAAATGATGGAGATGGAGAAACTGGAGACGTGCAAGCTGAAGGTGGTGAAATGAATAAAAGTGAGCAAACAGAATCAGAGGATGCATCTGGTGAAAAGAAATCTGACATTGATGAGGGGGACAAGACTTCAGATTCAGGGGAGAGTACAGATGAAAACAGGCAGGAAGAAAAAGATGATCAAAGTACAAGTGAGAATAACACTGAAGGTCAAGAAAAAGATCAGTCAACAGTTGAGGTTTTCCCTGCTGGCTCACAATCTGAACTTTTGAATGAAACTGATTCTCAAAATGGTGCTTGGTCAACTCAAGCAGTGGAGTCACAGAATGAGAAGAAATCACAACAATCTTCAATATCTAAGGACCAGAATGGTCAGCGCTGGAAACTATGTAATGCCACTGCTGGTGCAGACTACATTCCATGTCTTGACAATTGGCAAGTTATTAAAAAGCTCCCAAGCACAAAGCATTATGAACACAGAGAGAGGCACTGCCCTGAAGAAGGTCCCACTTGCCTGGTTCCCTTACCTGAAGGATATAAACGATCAATTAAGTGGCCTAAAAGCAGGGATAAGGTAAACATTTATCCATTTTATCAATGCTGAATTCTTGTTTTACTTTGCTTCATATGAGTTTTGGTTCATGATGCAGATTTGGTACTATAATGTTCCCCACACCAAGCTTGCAGAGGTTAAGGGGCACCAGAATTGGGTTAAAGTCACTGGTGAATATCTTACTTTTCCAGGTGGCGGAACTCAATTTAAGCATGGTGCTCTTCATTACATTGATTTCATTGAGGAAGTGAGTTTTATCCTTTTTCTCCCCCCAATACCTCCTATTCTTTCATTAGCTTGTTCAAAAAACTATTCACAGATCTATCATTCTAACTTAATATTGAAAACCTTTTCCTGGTTCATATATTATGCATTACTGTAAAATAACATTTGTATGCTAATTGTGCATTTTGTTCTTGTGTCATGTATATTTGTATTTGAAGTTTTATTGAGAATGGAGGAGTATTTTGAGCATGAGAGACTAGATCCTTCACAACAACTTTAGTTGATCTTTAGATATATTCTTTATATGCCTAAGAAAGTATTCCTAAGGACTTGACTAGAGTTGCAACAAGCAAAAGGATTTACATGTAATATGTTTGTGTCAACATGCAGTCTCTTGCTGATATTGCTTGGGGGAAAAGAACCCGTGTGATATTAGATGTTGGATGTGGGGTTGCTAGCTTTGGAGGTTATCTTTTCGAAAGAAATGTTCTTGCAATGTCATTTGCACCCAAGGACGAGCATGAGGCTCAAGTCCAGTTTGCACTTGAACGGGGAATCCCTGCCATGTTGGCTGTTATGGGGACAAAGAGACTACCATTCCCAAGCTCTGTTTTTGATGTTGTCCACTGTGCGCGTTGTAGGGTTCCATGGCATATTGAAGGTGATGCCTTCATCAACTCTGGTTGAATAGTAAATGTTTCATTTGATTTATTTTTCTGGTTTTAACAATTCATTTCAAGTTATCTTGCAGGTGGTAAACTTCTTTTAGAGCTCAATCGTGTACTGCGACCTGGTGGTTACTTTGTCTGGTCTGCCACCCCAGTTTATCAAAAGCTTCCAGAAGATGTTGGCATTTGGAATGGTAGAAATCTCTGTTCTTGTATATATTCCTTCTGTGATAGAAGAATGAATGGATTTTTCTTAATCTGGTGAATTTTCCTTTTGGTGGTGGTAATTGATTGCAGCAATGACTGAACTGACAAAGTCTATGTGCTGGGATCTCAAGGTGATTAAAAAGGATAAACTAAATGGTGTTGGTGCAGCCATCTTTAGAAAGCCAACATCCAATGAATGTTACAATGAGAGATCCCAAAATGAGCCCCCACTGTGCAAAGAATCTGATGATCCAAATGCAGCCTGGTAATTTCTTCTTTTCTTGCTTTTAAGAATTGGTTCTTGTTTGCCATGAGACTGGTCATAAACTATATAATAACTGAGATAAAATGCATTAAAGAAAGAACCAGAATTAATGGACATATTGTATACATCTCAAATTTTTTTAGATGTCCTATTGGATATAACAATATCTGTTCAAGTGTCAGACATTTGTTCCTATATGATCTCAGTTTTAAATCTATCAATGGACCAAGGGAAAGATCGTGGATATAATTTACCTTAAGTTATGTTTGGGAAGACAAAGGAAGGAAATTAATGGAGGAAGTAAAATAAAAGTGTAAAATGACACTATTCATTTTATTTTACACCCTCTCTCACATTTTCACTAAACCAAACAAGGGCTTTTAATAATCCCAAAAATTTGTACCCTCTATTTTACATCTACCCATATTTTACACTCATGCAAACAAAGCATTAAAGTTTTGAGAGTAGGGATCTTTCAAAACCATATGAATTAACTTGAAGCCTTTTAGGGAACATTGAAATTGTCATATTCTTTCGTTATTGTTATTAATTTTTTTTTTTGGGAAAAACACAGCATTGAGCTTTTTAGCAATTTAATCTACCATATTCTTGTATGAATAATTAGAGCTAGTTATATATATATATATTTTTTTTTCCCTTGCTCTACATTGAGCAGAAGACTTGACAGGCAATTTTAAAAATCTGAAAGCAAATTTTGCTTTTGTTGTTTTTTTTTTTCCCATTCTTTATTTTAGAAAATTATAGATTGTCTATACCATAGCACTGGAAATTGCTGAATCATTCATATGGTGTGAACTTCAAAAAAATTTCTTTGTTTATAAGCTAGCAAATTCCTATCCAAATGTCTTAACCTGGCTATACAAGGACTTCTTTACAATGTGATGTGCTACAGTTTTAGCTCTCAATATAATTTCCGTGAAAATTTTTATGGCTGTTGGCTTTCAGGAATGTACCACTTGATGCTTGCATGCATAAAGTACCTGTAGATGCATCGGAACGTGGGTCTCAATGGCCTGAGCTATGGCCTCAAAGACTTGAGAAGCCACCTTACTGGTTGAAGTCTCAGGTTGGAGTTTATGGTAAAGCTGCGCCAGAGGATTTTACTGCTGATTACAATCACTGGAAACATGTTGTTTCCCAGTCTTATTTGAATGGGATGGGAATCGACTGGTCTTCTGTGAGAAATGTCATGGACATGAGAGCTGTATATGGAGGGTAAGCAATTTTAATGCCGTTAAAGATACTTTCCTAGCTATTGAAGTCAATAGCCTTAGCATGCAGAATGAACTTGTAACTTCTTGGGGATTAAACTTATACTTCATTGGTTTGTCATAACTCATAAACATGTTATTTTTGTGTCTGATTTTCTTGTTCTGGTCGCCTTAGAGAAAATTGGATAATTTTTCCCCTATGATCCTAATGTTTCTTCATTGAGTGATGGGCTTGCATGCATTCATGGCTGATGAATGTTAAAGATTCTCCCCCATTGCTTTAATGCCTTTTTAATGATGGCTTAATAATCTTCTAGTTTGTGAGGAGATAACCCCATGTCTTGTTTTTCTCATGCTTTTCTGCAATTATTTCAGATTTGCTGCTGCATTGAAGGACTTGCAGGTTTGGGTTATGAATGTTGTCCCTATTGATTCAGCAGACACACTTCCAATCATTTATGAGCGTGGTTTATTTGGGATGTATCATGATTGGTGTGAATCATTCAACACTTATCCTAGAACCTATGCTCTTCTCCATGCTGATCATCTATTCTCCAGTATCAAAAAGAGGTTCTTATTCTGTTTTTCATCTGTGTGCTACAATCTCCATCTAGTGATCCCCAGTGAATCCCCTAACTTGATATGATACTGATTTTGTGGCAACAGGTGTAACATAGTGGCAGTAATGGCAGAAGTTGATAGGATCTTAAGGCCAGAAGGAAAGTTGATTGTGCGAGACCATGTTGAGGTCATTGGTGAGATTGAGGGAATGGCCAAGTCTATGAAATGGGAAATCCGAATGATATACTCCAAAGACAATGAAGGACTGCTTTTCGTTCGCAAGACAATGTGGCGTCCAACAGAGACCGAAACAATTCAATCAGCCATTATGTGAACATGATGCTTCATTTTTGTCTTTGAGATGAGGTTGGTTTGCTGCTTCCTCATTAGAATTCCTTATGCTTACTACCTAATCATGTATTCTTAACTTGTATTAGGCATTCAATTTGCAGCTTAGTATTAATGGGCAAGTGTAAAATTTGTTTCTTTTTCTCTGTTCACAAATTGTAAAATGACGTAGTTGATTATTCTTTGAACAACCCTTATGATGTTTACTATATTAATATTATTAGCTAAATCAATGTCTTTCTTATCACAGTTCTCCAGTTTCATTGTCTGTTTGCAACTTCTAATGTTACAGTGGTTCATTATTAGTATAATGACTCAATTTCAGTTAGAAAATTGATTTTTCTTGCATATGAAGATCTGTGCATGTTATATCAACAGATTGATTTATATTCCGTCTGTTCTAAAATATAAATCCTCATTTTTTTACAAAATATAAGTTGTTTTGATTATTTTGAAGAAGTAATAAATAATGTTTTTTTGAATCTTATCTTTATTTACATTAAATATAAAAAGAATAATTTATTTAAAATACCTTAACCTTCTGGACACTTTAATTGAAAACATTTGTTATAATTCTACCTTAACCTAAAATCAAGGTTTAAAAAATGAATTTAATAATAGTGAGCCTCCAGAGTTAAACTAATCCGAGTGTGGTAAATCCAAACTAATCCGATTGATAAAACCTAATCATGAGCCTCCTGAACAAAACCCGATCCATAATTCTAACCCAATTTCTCAATCTCGCGCTGAGAAGAATACAAGGACTGATCCTCGAACACCATCTCAGGGTAAGGAGTGGTGAATAAATAGAGACTTCTATTTAAATTCTTCTTCCCTTTTTCTTTGAACAACTAACAAGACAAACCTTTGTATTCTTTACCTTCTCTTTTCCAAATTTCGTTTTGAGGAATTGAAAATTTCACATTTTTATGATCTGGGTTTTGTTTCATTGATTAGTTCAGGTACAATTCAAATGCTCATTTTTCATTTAAGAAAATGTACATCTTGATTGCAATTGCAAGTGTAGTGTTTATTTGATTTCATCATTTTTTCCTTTTGTTCAACGAATTGAAGTTGCACGTGCTGCGACATCGATCACTTGTCTCCCTCAAAGTTCATTCATTAACTGTATCCTTATTAACTGTATCAAACACATGATTTGATATTTGATTATTGAAATGTTCATTTAAATGACAAAGATACTGAAGAAATATAACCTCGATCGTATTTCTAATTCAAGAAACAATAAGTATGGTTTTGAAGATTGAGAATGGTCTCCTTGTTTATATTTTATATTTACGATTTGTGAATGAAATTTTGGTTTATTATGGAGATAAATAAAAATTGACAATTTTTTTTAAACTTAACAATTCATTAATAATAAATATAAATTAAGTATATTATAATATTTTTATAGGAATAAGAAATACATATATAGAAAATTGAAATTTCTGGGAGATGTTCTTTATCTTAACAGAAAAAGTTAATTTTCGGATAAAAATTAGTTTATTTTTAAATAAGATAATAAAAAAAATTTTCCACAATATTATATCAAAAATTATTTTTTTTGGCAACTTGTTACAATTGACGCCTATATAAAAGTTTACCAAACTTTAATGGAGAAACAAGCCGCATTGCTAGACTTTATTCGTAAAAGAAATTTACTCGAATTTGAAAATCTGAAGTCTTCGACCATAAACAACTAACATCCATTTTATCTTTCGAATTGCCTGAGAAATAAAATATTCACATAAAAACTCCTCCATAACAAGGAACAACTTTATGAAAGAGGGGAAATTAATAACCCCACTAAGAAGTACCAAAAACACTTAAATCTATTCAACTATTATAAATATGAAAGACTAAATCCAAATTTTATTTCCAAACAATCATATATTTAGAAATTATTAGAAAGAAAGTAAACAAAATAATAAAAAAATGATAGAGAAAGACAAAAAGAAATCATCGCGGATCAAAGAAGAAGACGGTCCGGATGGTTTAAAAGTAAAATTTAGAAAAATACAGAAAAGAGAGAGAAAGAAAGAGACAACTAGGGGTTCCTTTTTTGTATAGTTCAGAAATTTACTAAAAAAAATTGAGATTTTAAGCATTCACTCTTGATGGTGAGTTGCTATATAATGTAATAAATACATTTCTACATAATATTTACGCTAAAAATTATCTGATTACATTATATTACGTCCATCTCATCACAGCATACTGTTAAGATATTAGGTTTTGTGAGTTCCTATCTTACCCATGTTTGGCAAATTAAAAAAAAATATCCTACCCATGTCAAGTTTTGATTATATCAATAAAATTTTATATAATTTCTTATGAGATAATGTATAATTTAAAGTCTTTTAGCAAGTAATTATTTATCTCATAAGGCAGAAGATAGAAAATTCCAATAATATTCTCAATACAAGGTTTGAATTCCAGTTAGCAAGATAGAAAATAAATACATTTGCCAAACCATTAAATATATACGTTCTCTGTTGTGTACGAGTATGTGTAAATTCATAACAAAATCTAATAATTAGGTAAAAAATATATAATATTGGACCCTACCATTTATAGTGGAGCGCAATTTCCACCTGCTTCCAACTCCCGTTGTCACATATGAACCTGCATCAAACATAACATAAGTGTATCTTTTGCCCAACATTCTTTCTACTCACTATATTAATTTAATGTCAACCCAAATTATGAAAATGGGGCACCTCTTCCTTTTTAAGGGCAGTTGATACATTGATAGCCCAAATTTGCCCTTTTTGTGCCTTAGCAATGCCCTAAATTATTAGGGCTAAGGAGAAGGAAAATGTCCAATTTGGTCCTTCTCCCTTACTCTTTTACTTTCAAGAAATGGGGTGGCTTGATGACTTTCTTTTTCCTTCAAGTATTTTTATGTTCCACTGACATTCTGTATGTTTTATATTTGTTAAATTTTACCTTTGTTGGCAAAGTAGTAAGCACAAGTTTTCAAAGATGCTTCTTTTGAACTTCCTTTCCAAATGCTTTCCGCTTTTCTTTTTTCTTAGTCTTCCTTTGGCTTCTGAGCTATCTGCAAATAATGAAAAGGGCACTATCCTCATGTTTGCATGATTGAAATTAATAAAATTATTATACTAATGCTAGATGTTTAGGTTGGTTCATTCGACCATGCATAGGCTTGAGGCTATATATATATATATATAGCCATTTTCCTATTCTTTTTCTTTTGTTTTGAACTAACAGCCATTTTTTATGCATTTAGCATCTTTGATTAGGAAACCAGAATCACGCATTTCATGGATGAAAATAATATAATCTACTGTATCAAATCATTAAAATCATTTGGCAAGATATATAAAAATTGTTAGGGCTGGATACCCACTTGATCAAGGAATTTTTTTTGAGTCTTGTGAGAGAATATACTTATAGACTAGTCACCAATTACCAACTCAAAATCTTAACGTAATGGGTTATCTCATTTTTCCAACTTAGATCCATTATTTTTCAATTTAAGATTTTGCTTCTAATTGATATTTAGGTTATGTTTTGCAAAATTAACTGTTTTGGTAACTATTAGTTATTTTAGTAAAGGTTTTCATAAAATGCTCAAAATTAAATATTATATGAGTTAATGTTTTATAAAATATTAGCTTAACATCTAAAAGGTAGTTCAAACATTTTATTATCCAATATCATAAAAAATAGCTTAAAATGCTGTTGCTAACATAACTCTGATAAAAATTTACTTAGCTGAGATCTAATAAAGAATTAACTCGTAATGCTATCTTATCATTGTTTGATTTAAAAAAAAAATCATATATTTGTACGTGTGTGTGGATAATAAAAATTTCATATTAGCCAATGAAGTAGTAATTTAATTGGTCTTTTTATTTATGTGAGAAGTTGGAGATATTGAATTTGAGTTATCGTATTTTCACCAATTTGGTGAATTAATATTCTGTTATGTAGTCTGCAGTATCATTTCGATTGGTTGAACCTCTAATAAATTAAAAGAAAAATCATATTAGAATAGTAACGGGGAGAAATAATTAAAAACCTTATATTAATAAAAATTAGTACCCGTCAAATGAATGGTCCCATGCAAGTAAATATTTAAATATCCCCTCAAAGTAGCTTGCTCTAACTCTCACTATTCTAGTAATAGACAAAGAGAAGCAACAGCATGAGATTGCTTTAACAGTTTAGTATTATCAAATACTACACTGTCTGCCATTGACACATCTTTCCTCAAACAAACAAGTTGGCACTCTCCATACATTACTCAACATGTCTGCTTCCAAACCTCTCTAAAGCTGCTATATTTTTGCAATCTTAAGAGAAAAAGAGACAAGAAAGAGAAAAAGAAAGACTACTTAAACTTCAATAACCATCTTCTCCTCATAATCAGAATTCAACAACATGTTCATTTCTTTAAGGCAAAAGTTTTTTCTCTTTACTCTTCTTCTTTCTTTCTTTCTCATTCTTTCATCATCAGAAGCTTCAAGATTGCCTAAAGAATATTGGGAACAAATGTTACCTAAAAAACTCCCAACTCCTTCTTCTTCTCCTTCAAAAGGCACCAATTCTGTTACCTCATCATCTTCTACAATGGTCAAAGTTGATAAAAATCTTCCTTCATCAGATGGAAATGTCTAGTTTTTCTTTTGCAGTTTCAAGAAATATTCTCTCATTCTCTCTCTAACTGTAGAATATTAATCTATATTGAATCTGCAAATTTTGCAACTACGGATTGATATGAGGAAAAAGCATGCCGGCAGAGTTTTTTTGTAAATGAGTTTCTCTTCTTGATGGTGTTAATTTGTACATGCTTTGAAGACAATTATTAATTAAATTCTCTCTGCGGATATACATTGTAATTAAAGAGTAGAAATTTTATTTATATGAGCCTGCTTTTATTACTTCGTTTTAATTATATGTATAACATGAATTAATAGATCATGTCAGTGGAGATGGATATGTAATATATAAACAGTTTCTCCCTGAAATTAATTCTTCTATGTCATTATAATACGAATTTCTTTTAATTGGCTTATGAGTTTCTGCATTTCCATTTGCTACTGCTCTCTCCCATTGAATTTTCATTCATTTATGCAAACAAGAGAGAAATTTATATTTAAAAAAAAATTCAACTAGATTATTGAATTTTAACTATAATTACAGGCCTAACACAACAAAAGAAGAAGAAAAAAAAAGAGAACTACATTTTTTATTAAAATAAAGAAAAAAACTAAATTACCATTAATTTGCTACTTAAAGGGATAAGTATTCTTGGTCTTGGAAATTAAATTGAACCTTCATTTGTGATTGCTTCCCCTGTTGCCTCGATATCTCAAGCTCTTCTGCAACTTCTTTCATGGTAGGTCTTTTTTCACCTTGTAATCTCAAACAACTCTGAGCAAGCTCTGCAACTCTTTCAAGTTGCTTGGCATTTCCTTCTTCTTTCACGCGATGCTCTAAAATATCGAAAAGCCTTTTATCTCTTAATGAAGAAATAAAATACAAAGCAAGACTTTTCTGTTCACATTCAGAAAAAATTGCTTTCTTCCCAGTAAGTAACTCAACAAGAACAACTCCAAAACTATAAACGTCGCTCTTTTCGGTTAAAATTCCTGTCTGGAAGTATTCAGGATCCATGTATCCAAGTGTGCCTTGAACTAAAGTAGTAATTATTTGTTCTTGATTAAAAGGAACAAATCTGGAAACTCCAAAATCAGAAACTTTAGCAGTGAAATCATTATCTAATAAAATATTAGCAGATTTAACATCTCTATGAACAATCTGCATGGAATGCATATATGCGAGTGCCTTTGCTGTCTCTTCGGCAATTCTCAATCTTACCTCCCATGGCAAAGAATGAACAAAATCCGATTCATGGAGGTGGTGAAAAAGTGTACCATTGGTTATAAAATCATAAACTAGTAATGGAACTGGAGTTTCTAAACAACAACCTAAGAGCTTAACTATATTCGGATGATGGATTTGGGAAACAACAATTACTTCATTGACAAACTGTTCAATCTGGGTTCTGTCTATTGCTTTCGATTTTTTTATGGCAACTTCTCTTTTGTTTTCTGATAAAATTCCTTTGAAAACTACTCCACATCCACCTTGACCAATTACCATATCCTTGTTGAAGTTATTTGTGGCGTTCTTTAATTCTGCTTCTGCAAATATTTTTGCTGCATCTGTTGAATTTTTGCTTTTGAAGAGTGTTTGTTGTAACAAGAGGCCGCCATTTTGCTTGAAATGCTCCTTTCTTGACTTGATTACGCTTTTTCTTTGTATCCCCAGAATAGTTAAAACAGCCAGGAACAGAAATACAAGACTGATACTGACACCTATATTGTACAACATCATTTCAAAATCTCTATATATACATTGTGTAGATTATAATGGATTAAAAAGGAGTTTATAAGATTTACCTATAATGGCTCCAGTCTGGGTCGAAATTGTTTGCTTGCGAGTGCAGCCACTTCCATCTTTTCTGCCATCCCCATAATAACCCTTTGGGCAATAACAAGTATAATTCCCAATTTCGTTTTCACAAGAATGCGTACACTGATTCAGGCTTGGAGTTTCACACTCATTTATATCTGATAATTAATGAAAAATAAATACCTGCCCATCAAGTGAACATTTAAAGAACAGTAGCTCTCTAAATATTATCAGAAAAAAAAAAAGTTTAGAAACTTTCATTTTGCTGTTTTAGGTATCAAATGGAGAATGTTTACCTTTACAACCATTAGGAAGGTAAGGATTTCCAGAATAACCCTGAGAGCAATTGCAGCGATATCCAGGGCCATTATCAGAATCAACACAAACAGCATTATTAGTCTTACAAGCATAATTTTCAGGCTTTGTTAGTGCATCATCGCAAGTCTCATTTCCAATAGCCCAATCAAGCAGGACAGGATATTTTGCAACATTCCTTAAATCCCCGAGATCCAAAGTAGAGAAATTGTAAGCACTTTCCTCAACAACAAATGCATAGCTACATGGATTAAAATCCAAAACAAATGTATGATTAAAAAAGCTACCAATATCCAGATAAACCTGCAATGCGTCTTTTGGAATAGAACTTTGACAACAACCAATGCCGTTGCAAGACCCATTTACAATATCCACCATTTGCTCACAATATGATATGCAACCAGTGGCGTACATCCCTTTTGCGCGAAGGCCTTGAATAAAGGCATTGGTGTCACACCCTATCGCAGTTAGCTTGTTCTTGGTGTAGGAAATGGGGAATCTCGGCAGATCAAGTGTAGATTCCGAATAGAAAGTGTTACCGGATTGGTTGTAGCAATCATATGCTGGCGTAGTGGATATTCGTAATTGGCCTTTTACTGATATGTTAAGGACTTGTATTTGGGTATCGCCTAAAAATGCTTCACTAGTCGATGCATTACATGTTATGAGGAAATCTTTGTTCAGATAACATCCTTCCTTTGTTCCAAATGGAAATGGAATAGTTAAATCTCCGCAGTGATCTTGGCAGCCGGAGACTGCTTGAGCTGTTGTTGGTGTTGCTGTTGATAATATCATAGCAATCAACAAGAACTGCTTTTGCATATGCATTTTTTCTCTGTAAATTTTCTTGAACTATTGGCTTGTTGTTAATATCTTTATAGTAAGAACTCATAAGGTTGTTATCAATTATTTCATTGTGTTTATCGAATACAAGACAGGAAAATGAAGACATGAAAGGCTATTTTATATATATAAGGCGATAAAATTTGTGCGTGTGGATTTTTAAGCAAGTCGTGTTCCATTTAATTTCGATTCCGGGAAGTGCAAGTCGACAGTGGGGCAAAAAATCCTTTATACTCTCCAGCACCTGGGGATTAAACCAATGTTTAATATATTTGTCAATAGAATTTTAGTTTAGCAGCTAAATCTAAGGTTTCGGTTTAGGTTCTTTTTCCCACAAATTTTTCTTCGACCAAAAAGTTTCATGTTCAATTTCCAAAAATAACAAGGGGTGTGTAATGCAAACGATTGGCTAAGTTGAAACCAAACTGAACTAGACAAATCGCTGTACCAACTGATTTTCTAGACAAATTGGGTTTGGTTCGCTTCAAATTTTTCAGCTCAAAAATTGTTTTGTGACCCAAATGAAATCAAAATGATCAAAGGAACCAAAATAACTACTGAAATAACAAAATATCTCAATTTTGGTCTGTCCAATTCAATTTGATTTGACCTAGTACTTTTTTATTTTGGTTTGATTTTTCAAAATAGTTTTATATAAAAGACTAAACCAAACTAAACTGACATAGTTGAAAAATCAAAATGTTTAAATTGACCCGAACCAAATTTCTAAATTAAAATGATTTAATCCGATTTTTTTTCGATTAAGACGAAATACTACTCCCCTTGTGTAACTTAAGATTTGAGCTTATGATCTCTACAATATTCAGGCAAAGAGAAGTTGGGTTCTGATTTCTTAATAATATTATTGCACTGTCACATACTTCACTAGCGATTATCACGAGGTGACAAATTCCTAATTTAAACAATTCTCTTTCCCTTCCTTTCCAGTTTGGTATGAAAGGTCTTTATGTTAATTCGTTAGATGGTGAACCTTTTGGGTTCCCCTCTTATTTTTATAACAACTTTCTATATATCCATCATTTTTCTAGGAATATAAACCACCCTCGTTAGCAGCAGGGACCATCTAATTTGGTTCGAAATTTAGTCATAGTTTAAGACTTTATCATTTTCTGTAGGTGTTTAGTGGAGATCGAACTCGAGAGCTCTTTCCGCATATTCAATTTGTATTACTAATTTAGTCATAATACATATGTAGTTTTAAAAGATTAGTTTTAAATGGATTTTAGTTCTACTTTTTTATATAACGAATATAAGGAAATTTTGAGCCTCCCTTTCTTAATTTTCCTAAAACAAAAGACTTGGATTCACAATTGCACAAAATTTTGAATTTGAAATTATTTATATGAGATTAAAATAAAATTTTTGAGGAGACATTCATAGAATGAATAAAAATAGGTAAATGGATCGCTCCTTATTTGTCATTAATCCAAACCACAGCTGCTTCTTCCACAATATATGAAACTTTTGCTTTCTTTCTTATTTTTTTCATCATCAAAGCTTCAAGATTTCCCAAAGAATATTTGGAACAAATGTTACCTAAAAAACTCCCAACTACTCCTCTTAAAGACACCCATTCTATTACTTCATCATCTTCTACCACGGTGCATGTTGATAAATAATATCTTCATTATCCTCTACGGCGGTGAAAAAATATTTTTAAACTTGTAGATTTTATAATCTTAGCCAATAAGAGCAATGCGATTTGAGGAAAGGAAGAGTGCCTTACGTGAAGAGAAGAAAGTTATTTGCTTGCTTGATCTATATAATAAGAGGTTTCTATTATCTCAGATCATAATCAAAACACGTCTTCTTTACGCTAAACACAATCCCACATCGAGACTGACAAAGAGCGAGGCAGGCCATGTGCATATAAATAGGAAGAGCAAAACGCTTTTAGACATACTTACCTGGACGGGATCAATGGGCGATCACGAAGGCTCATGGTCTAGATTAGTGACCTCCATTGCACTTAGGAGGGGTGCTGGTCTAAGGTCTCCCCAAGTTGGGAGAGCCTACGTCATAATTTGTGGCAGTGGGGGCCTGCGTTCGCGCGGCCCCTGTCCTATATCAGTTCAACACTATATCGACTGCTTGTAGCCTTGGTTTCGTTCAAGCATTTCGTCGATGAGGAGAAATGCATTGGCATAAGGAGGAATGTGTCTACATGAATAGGAGTAACGTATACCGATTTCATCATGTCGAACGTAAATGATAAAGAATGACAGTGGGATTCTGCGAAACCATAGAGAATGGAGCTATCGAAAGTGTCTCTGCTCTTTGTACCAGTCTTTCCGCTAATGGCCCGCCCAAACAACCATCCATCCTGAAATGTAAGAGACAGCGAAACTTATTGCGAAACCATAGAGAATAGAGCTATCGAAAGTGTCTCTGCTCTTTGTACCAGTCTTTCCGCTAATGGCCCGCCCAAACAACTATCCATTCTGAAATGTAAGCGACAGCGAAACTTATTTTAAAAATATAAAATAGACGGAAGGCAGAGTTGGGATCTGGGTTCTCCGCATTAGACCAATTTGAGTTCGTGCGACTTCGAGCCCTTTAACAAAAGATAATTAAGAGCCCATTAATGGCCGTCAAATGTTGAATTGCATCCTGAATATCTCATCTCCCATGGCAAAGAATGCACAAAAGGTGAATCATGAAGATGGTGAAAAAAAAAGTCCAAGAAAGATGTAATTTTGCTCTGATTGGCCAACGTGAAAACCAAGAAAATAGTAAAATAAAATAAAAATCTTCGTCGCCGCCTTTTGTCAGGAAGGAATAGTTGGATAAACTGATTCAAGCTTTACTCTTCCCAAGAAGAATTTAATACTCTCTCCGTTTACTTTTATGTGTCGTTTGAAGTCTATGATATATGACAGATTTTAAAAAATTATGAAATTGTCATTGTATTTAGCACATATAACTGCAATACTATTAGAAAAAAAATTAATGAATACTGTTTCATCTTCTTAAATCGCAACATTTACAGCACAACCACGAAAGTGAGAGGGTAGTAATGATTTTTTTTTGTGTTTGTAATATTATATACATTTATAAATTGTTGCTAAATGTACTGTAATTCAAAAGATTATGGCTCGTCAGCATTGCAAAGAAGGAAGAAAAAGAACATTGAGATAAAGTGAAATGTTTAACAACTGTTTGGCTCATTATAGATGGTGAGAAAGCTCTGAAATATATATATATATATATATATGCTGTTGAATTAACACGTTAGAGAATATTGAGAAAGTGGTGCTTCAATTGGCAGGTTGCCGGCTTCATTCCTAGGATGGATCGAAATGCTGGAGAACAATAGCTTGCCAATAATTAAATTTATATTATACTATGAAGTAGAAAATCAAGATTTTAAAATTGAAAATTTCTTTTATAGACATGATGCATTCATATCAAAATAATGTAAATTTTGATAAAGCATGCTAACCCATATATCTCACATGTCACAAGCGATCTTTTTTAAAATAGGATAATTAAAATTCAAACATTATGAATTGTAATCTGAAGATAGGTAATTTTCAAATGCACAGAACAAGTCTTTGCTTATTTACTGACCCTCTTTGGGCCTAATCTCTATCCCTTGAACAACGAGACCACCCTTCCAATAAAGACGTTTCACCTCTAAGACACCCATTTCCAACTCTCCATAATCATCAACTTCTTCCTTATTTAAGAACTCACCCAATTCAATTTCAAGCCATCCATCTCCTCTGTTGTTTGGATAATTGTGATTGTTTCTATTTCTTGCATTTTAAACAATGCGCTTACAAGTCCAACTAAAGCCTCTACCGGTTGATTTTTAAAGCCAGAAACTCTTGATGTTAACTTGAACACAAGATAAGCTTTATATAACGTTGCTGGCGATAGCATGCTAATGTCTATTTTGCCTTTTATATCAAACCAACACACAGCAATAAGCTCTGCCACCTCTGCAAATCTGCAACTTTCGAGAGGCTGGTACATGAGATTTCCCACTTTCTATTTCTTCTCAGTAAATTAGCGTGGATTAATCATACTACACTTGATTAACAAATTAATAAATTTGTAATATTTCAATTTGTTGCTATTTCGTTTTTTTTTTCATTAGATTAGTTTATAATATAAAAATTATTGATCATAATTCCAACAATTCTTTCTCCTAAAAACATTTCCTGTTTGATATTCTTGAAACCCGAACTTGAAACAAAGCGATGAGAGAAGACAAACCTGGAGTTGGGATCAGAGACCCATTGCCAATATTGAGGAGAATCGCCCCAAGCAATGTCGAGAAGCCTTGGAGCAATCATATAACATTTCTTTCCACTCCACTTGTCCAATCCAAAGCTCTACGCAACCAGCGCAATACAGAATGAAAGTTCATAATAGATAAACGGGATTGACTTGCCTAGACTAATCTATAGTACAATCATGGACCAAATCGAAGAAGAATAATTTTTTTTATTGAAACAGTTGTTTCTGATAAGAGATTTTGATCCGTAAGAGATCCGTATACTGGGGCTAGAGTAGACAAGTTTAATCCCAAACAATATCTCATGCATAAAAGTGAAGTGTAAAAGGGTTTACCATTTTGCCATCATCGATGAGGATTGAATTATCGCAGAGGCTAATAAATAGCTGTTTCTTGGAAATCGGAGACCTCAGCAGAGAAGACTGAGACGATCGGGAGACAATTGCCTGATAATCGTTAGGTAAGAATCTCTCCCAAACGGTGTCGGATTCAGCAGCTTTCTTGAATATAGTAGATATCAAAGACAATCTGCAAGCGTCCGGTGGGCCGGTAAACGATAGGACGTTTGCCACACAACTTTCTGGTAATATTGACATGTCTCCTGCTCCTTCACCCTCCTCCATTTCCATTTCTAGATACCCTTGTTTTTCTTTTACTGCAAAAATATATTGTCCCTCTACTTTGATCAGATACAGTCATGAGGTTGTTTTGCAACTATTGTTTTTGTAACTAAAGATTTATTTTTATATTTAAATATAATACTACAGGGGTTGCTCTGTTTATGGGCCCGAACCTCTCCAGCACAAAATATGTGGACAGTTTAGTCCGGTGGTTCACGGTCCAATGTCTATTAAATAAAAAGAAAAAAAAAACATTAAATAAACAAAAACTTTGAAAAATATCTTTATTTTTTAATTTTGAATTTTACATAAGTGACCAATTATCTCCTCACCACCTTCATTTCTACTTTTAACTTTATTTTTCTCTCTACTCTCTCTTTTGTCTCTCAGCCTTTAATCATCATCATGGCCTCTTTTTCATTTGACTTTCCTCCAATTCTTGAATATTTAATTTTTTTTCTTTAATTCTATTTAAAAGTCAAACATTCTTCAATATATATGTAAGGCTAGAAAAATTAAAAAAAAATGGAATAATTGCATGTAACAAATTAAAATTGTGACAAAATTTTTATGTTTTTATACGTCATGGGTTCAAAATATTTAATGAGTTTAAAAATTATAAGAATATTATTTATTAATTGTAATTTATTTTTTAATTTTCAAAAAAACGTCTTTCATGATATGAAATATTAATATTATTTTAAAAATTAGAAACATTTTTTAGTTAGTCCAAGCTAACTATAGAATTAATCTTTCGATAAATTATTATGTTTAACCAGAAACAAAATAAAAGAAACACTTTGAATAATCAATAAATTCTTCTAAGATCAATAAAAGTTTGTCGTTTAATAATTCCACAACTCCAGTTGAATTCTTAGATGGAGAACATGGAGAAAAAGAGATTTGACTACTTGGAGACCAAGAGAAACGGTTTGTGAACATACGGAGGACACCTTTCTTGCTGTAGAATAACTCATAGAAAAATATTTTTTATAATTTTTCGTTATTTATAGCATTTAAGAAAATAAATCAATAGAAAGTATTTTGCTATTAAAAAAATTAAGTCGTTTTTAAGAAAAATAACTTTTTATTTTGAAAAGCGTAAAATATTTTTCAAACATATTATAACCTTATAAATTTATATTTTTTAATTTTTTAATAATCACTCACTATTATAATCAATCTATAATACCCTGAAATTTTTATTTCAAAACATTTCCATTTAAATTTAAATTATAAATTATTAGCCAATAATATTACGCCACGTAATATTATGGGGATCGAAAATCATTTTGGTTCGCCCGAAAATTTATTGAATAACCATTAATCGATTAAAAATCGGACCAATATTTCTTTAATT